>BQNB010018030.1:0-67024 GCA_026074375.1 Tanacetum coccineum
CGGACGAAAACGTAAGAAATAGGACGAAATCGGACAAAAACGTAAAAAAACAGACGAAAACGTAAGAAATCGAACGAAAACGTAAAAAAAGGGAAAAATTGGCGAAAACGCAAAAAAACTGACGAAACGTATCAAACGTTCAAAAATGTATGAAAGCACCATAATTTAGTGGGGTCGACCCGTGACCCATTTGACCCATTCTTAAAGCATGACCCTTTTGACCCATGACCCGTTCGACCCAACCCAAAACACCATTTGACCCAAGACCCAATACCGACACCGAACCCAGACCCATTTGCCACCTCTAGAATTTTTGTAACACCCCCCCAAAGCCGAAGCAGGTTTCACCTACGAAAGGGGTGATTGTCTAACTTGCGATGAGACTTATTGACAATTCTTTGATCTAGCTAAGTTTAGCTTATTAGCTTGATCAATAATTTTTTCATCTAAGCTCATATAGGGGTTGTTTGTCATTCCAGCTTATATAGTCGGCTTATGGATTATTTTGTTTTGGCCTTATGTTTCATAAGCTTTATATGAAATAATAAACTTATATAAGCCGAAAAGTGTCAAAATAAGCCACAAAAAGTAAGCTTATGAAACTTAAGCCAAAAACCAAATAAGTCATAAGCCTGATATATAAGCCACAACAAACACCCCTTTGACAAACACCTTCCTAAAAACCATGGGGAATGGTACTAGTAGCCACTACCTTAGACTCATAAGATGCTCAAATGACTTATCTGATACTGATGTGGGACGGGTGTTTACATTTTATGTACTAATACATACTTGATCAAAGTATAAAATAAAAGATTTTTAGTTTGTATAATTCACTGATTCATGTGTGAAAGACTTTTAGCTTAAGTACCTGCGGGTCAAACGGGACAAGCCCAACCCAAACTGTCAAATAACTGTCAAAGACAGTTATTCACAAACCAACACAACGGTTCACTTTGTACCGTTTCACTTTCTATAAATAGTTAGAATCCTGTAGAATCAAATGATGATGACAGATTTATACTTTGTAAAACATATTGCAATTGATACAATAATATTTGCGTTTAATTCTTGAATCGATCCAACAGTACAATATTCTTCTACTTGTAAAGACGAAATTAGTTATGGTTCATTTCTGCATTTGTTTATAAATATGAAGTGCCAAAATTAGCTTCAAGTTTCTGGTTAGTCGCGTTGTCCTTGAGTTGGAAACTGTATATCTTTTCAAGAATGGGAAATCGTCCCCAATAAGAACTTTGAAATTGTATGAAAACTTTCAATCGAGTTCAAATAACCTGACCATCATCTCTGCCTGTTGTTAGATTTTGGAATTTGTACATGATGGTGACAAAAGTGTGGCAGAATTAATGGATATTGGGATACAGCTTTTAGGAAGGTACATTGTAATATAATCCGTATTATCAACTTTCTTTATCTGTAAGGTGTCATCGTAGCTGTTGATGACATTAGGTTTATCTGCACGGCTTGTTAATTTTTGAGGTCTGCAATTATCATGCTGGGTATAATTGACCCATACTAAAAGACTTGTTTTCACAAAGAACAATATGCTGAATATTTTCGGTTTAAAAAAAATATGTGGTTTAGATGGTTAAAATGCTGGTTGCTAACAACAAACCATAAGATTCAGGGGTTCCCCCAAAACCGATTTTTGCTTACATGCTTATTAAAATATAGGAGAAGCAATCGTATTTTCACAGTGGTTGTATCTTTGTGATTCAGTTGAACTTAGCCAATGAAAGTTCAAGCGAGTGTTCTCAGTATTTGATGAATTACACAAGTCTATATCCAATAGTGGATGAATACGTTTACAAACTGATGTCTAACCTTTGGTGGCTATAAGTTTCTGTATTTAACAGTGAGCTGAATGTTAGGACATAAATCTCAGATATTTTTCTTAATCGACAGGAGACAAGTTCTTCCAACAGTCCCACACCTTTTAGATTCCGTGCAGGTAACTTAATTTGCATTTGATCTCAATGTTTCTTGATAATCAAACCTTGAAACTATAGGATTTAACCGGACCATCTTATTGAATTATGTCAGTATGAGGGAAAATGATATTTTTTTTATTTGTGTTCTAGTAGTAAACTTTTTTTCTGAAATAATTGCTGGGTTTTTTTTCTTGATTCGAGATGAACACAACAGGTATATGATGATTTTTGTTTAATCAACCAAAGGCTCTGATGCCAATTTGGATCGAATTAATCTAACCGTTCTCTAATCAACAATATACCAAAGTAATAGTTTTTCAATTAAACAAATTTCTGTCATCATCCTTTTAACAAGTATATAATCGAGTTCCTGAATCTAAGAAACACGTAAAATTCGGTTAACCGGTGTTTTCGGTTTCGATTACGGTGCAAGAAAATAAAAAATCAAAACTCTGGCTAACCAAAGTTAACAGGACCATCTTATTGAATTATGTTCTGGTTGAGGGGACCTTTCCCGATGGTACAAAGTTAATTACCGTACACGATCCAGTATCAAGTGAAAATGGAAATTTGGATCTAGCTTTACATGGCTCTTTCCTTCCAAGTAAGCAATCTTTACTGTTATCTGTAGAGACTTATATTACATTATTACTGTACTTATCTTATACAATTTTTGTGTTTCCAATGCCATAATGGAGTAACGGTTTTTGAATTTCTTTGAGGGTACTAATTAGATGGAAACTTTGTTGCTTTTGCAGTTCCGTCACTTGAAAAGTTTCCAATCATAGAAGATGGTAAGATTCCTGGCGAACTAATCCTTAGAAATGGGCATATATTGCTTAATTCAGGAAGGGAAGCTGTAATCCTTAAAGTAACTAACGATGGAGATAGACCAATACAGGTATTTTCCTTTGTACATTTTCCGAGATTTTTCATACAGTCTTCACTACTTCAAAAATAGACTGATATTAACGCGAGTTGTTTGCTAAACTAAACCATTTTGAAATTTTCAGGTTGGCAGCCATTATCATATTATTGAGGTCAATCCATGTTTGATTTTTGTTCGGAGAAAATCATATGGCATGAGGTTAAATATACCGGCAGGAACAGCCACCAGATTTGAGGTCAGATATTGAATATTAGTTCCTTTTGTCATGTATTCCGAAATATACTTTTAGTCCGAATCAAATCAATTTTAAACCAGATATTTCTAACCAGGGGATGCAAAATCTGTCATTCTTGTAAGAATTGGTGGTAATAAAGTTATAAGAGGAGGTAATGCGATTGCGGACAACTTTGTCAACGATGCAAATGTTGAAACCGTGTTGGAATCTGTACACGCTAGAGGATTCGGTTCTGATTTCTTCGCTGTTGCATAATGATATGTCTAATAGATGGTGGTCATTTGATTTCAGTAATGGTATTAGTGTAGACGGATCTCCACTGGCTTGTAAAACAACTCCGTAGCATAAGCTAATATCTACGGTCCACGTCGGAGACCAAATTTCGCTGGTGATCACCGATTTGTGTTTGGCTGAATTGAAAAAAGATTCGGCATGTTTATGGTGATAAGTGTGTATTTGGTGGAGGAAAAGTTATAAGAGATGGAATGGGGCAAGCTTCAGGGTACTCTGCGTCTGATTGTCAGGATACCGTTATAACGAATGCTTTGATAATTGATTATACTAGAATTTTCAAAGCAGATATAGGTATCAAAGGAGGTTGTATATCTGCTATCGGGAAAGCAGGGAATCCTGATAGCATAGACCGATCCACGCAGATTATTTCCTTCAGTTGGCAACTAAGCACTAGAATATGGTAAGATTCAAGTCGTAAGATCTCACATGATTCCTCCCAAACGCTTATTTGGTTATTTGGATGTGTGGGTGGTAGTATAACGACAATGATAGGAGGCGGGACCGGACCTGCTGAAGGGACACGTGCAACTACTTGTACCCCTGGATCTGTACATATGAAACTTATGCTTCAAGCCACTGATGGAATACCGATGAATTTTTGGAATTCCACTGGAAAGCATAAACCTTCTTCATCCGTAATATCATACAATTAAGCATGCAGTTAACATGTATACAATTAGGGACGTCTTCCTCATTATATGAGACGATGTTTGTATTTCAGGGAAGTAGCGTTATACCAGAAGGGCTACATAGCGCAATGGGACTGAAGCTCCATGAGGATTGGGGACCACTCCTGCGGCTATAGATAATTGTTTGACTGTCGCAAAGCAATATGACATCCAGATCGCTTTTTCTTACAGCTTTTTGAGAAAATAAAATTTCTAGTTACTTCAAATGTCGTTTATTTTGCCAAGTTAATATCCATACTGACACCTTGAATGAATCTGGATTCGTTGAACATGAACATACAATCGCTGCATTTAAAGATAGAACAATTCATACGTACCACAGATAAGAGCTTTGTCTTACCGCTTATTAGGCACTTAAATAAAATGATAAGTGCATATGTCGATTCTGCTAATGTGTAACTGAATCTTCGTTTCCTGTTCTTTTTGTTCTAGTGAAAGTAGCAGTGATGTGGTCATGTCACTTGATATCAGTCAAAGTGTGGTGTTAAAGAACGTTCTACAGTCATCTACTACGAATCCAACACGTCCTTGAGCACTAAAATAACTATAGACGATCATCGTGATAATAATAGGGAAGTCTAAGATTATATTTCCGAGTCACAGATCCGAGCTAAACTATTGCTGCTGAAGACATTTTGCATGATGTGGGGGCGATAAGCATTATATCATCCGATTCATAGGCTATGGGTCGCATTCTTGTTACTAACATCAGTTGAGTCGGTTTATCAGTGCAGAACTTAGCAAACAGCTCACAAGATGAAGTTACAAAGAGACTCGATTGATAGTAAAACATACCAGATAATAACAACTCGGGTTTCATCGGTTTTGACCGGGTTGTGACCGGGTTTTAATCGGGTTTTGACCTGGTTTAACCGGTTCTGACCGGGTTTCACCGGTTCCGACCGGGTTTAACCGGTTTTGACCGGGGGTAACCGGTTCTGACAGTGTTTCACCGGTTTTGACCGGTTTCATCCACAACGACCATGAAACAGGGTTTCCAGTGGTTTTAAACCGGCCTTCACCGGTTTTGACCGGAGTTGTGCCCGGTATTTCACCGTTTTGGACAATATTAACCGGTTTTTGACCGATTTTGACAGGTTTTACCGGTTTTGACCGGGTTGTGACCGGTTTTAACCGCGTTTTGACCGGGTTTCATCGGTTTTGACCGGATCTCACCGGTTTAGCCGAGTTTAACCCGTTTGACCGTGTTTTAATCGGGATTCGCTAGGTTTGAACCAGCGGGTCAGCTATTGTTACCGAAATGGTGGCTTCGTCGATTCCCGGTTGAACCGGTCTACCCGCCTAAAAACCATGAGGTCGAGACACCTTTGCAAGAGATAAAAAATAACTTGAGGGGTTGTGTAAGGCTATGTTTAGATAAGCAAATCCTATTTATACACTTTAATGCTAGACAAAGTTTTGTAAGCCTACAAGCACCCCCGTAAGCGACGGGGTGCTTTTAAGCTTATATTTTTTTTATATTTGTTGAGCATTATAACCTATTGACACGCCCGAAGATTTATGTCAGTGCTTACAATTATCTACTAATAATTAGTTGAGGGTATTTCTTAGTATTCCAATGGAGGCTTAAGAGGAGCCAACACTATTGGGTCGAAGCCCATCTTGGGTCCATTTAGTTCCTATTAGTGGCATTTCCTTATCTCATTATAAAGTGTAAAAAACAAAGAGAAGAAGTAAGAAAAGAAAAGAAAAAAAAGATTTTTTCGGAGTGTCTTATCACCCCCAAAACCCAGCAGCAGTGTTCGTCGATCCCCGGAGTTTGTAACCGTCGGATCCGTAAACGATTTTTGGACTGAAGTCTTTCCTTGCATATAAAGGAAGATTTAACCGTTTGGTGAATCTGATTTTAAGCCCTGGAAGTTCTGTTTCCTTACCCGGGCCAGATTGCGAAGTTGTTTGGTGATATTCTCCTTCCTTGTTCTTTTGTATTGTTGCCATATATCTTGATATTGAATTCCAAGATTATGATGATTGGTTGTATGCCTCTATGTTAATCTAAAGAAGACTTTGTTACCTCACTTGCTTGATAGTGATTTAAGCGGCACTAAGGTGTCCCTGGTTTTTACCCACTTTAGGGTTTTCTTAGCTAAAAAGCTTGGTGTTCTTGTGTGGTTTGATTAGTGCTTTAATCCTCTGAATCGGTATGAATTGATATTGTTTGGGGGCTGGTTAGAGTTGCTTTAGTTTGCTTATTTGTTACTTCCTCAAAAGTTCATACGGGTTTGGGTAATGCTGTCAAACGAAGTTTGCTTTCGCATTTGTGTTTATAGAACCGTTGTGACCCATTGCACTTTTACCACGTCAAAATTGATATCAGAGCTGTAGGCTTCTTGGTTAGGGACTTACCCTGTTTGAACGATAGAAGCAAATAACAAAGTAGGAAGTTAATTTGAATGGATCTAATTATCATTTAGAAATGGAGATGGAAAAGATCTCCTTTATTTGAAAGCTACTACTTGCCTGTATTTACTACTGAGAAACCTGAGAACAAAATAGATGCAGAATGGACTATTTTGCCATAACAGGTTATGTGGTTAATAGGACAATGGGTTGAATGATAATGTTTGACCATATTAGTGAGAAACGCATGCCTACTCTTTGGAACAAACTTGAACAGTTATATGCTTCAAAAAACTTGAAACAAACAAGTTGTTTCTTAATCAAAGCAAAAGATGAATATAAAGTATATCTGATAGGTCCCCCTGTTACCGATCACTTAAATGTGTTTTAGGGTAATCATAAAATCACTTGCAGGAGGTATGGGTTATCAAGTTTGAAGATGAGATTCAAGTTGTGCTTCTTGGTACTTTACCGATACTTGGAAACTTTTAGGACATCCTTGTCCATCTCTACAGCAAGATTGTTTATCACCATGGAATTGGCAAAGGTATATTTTAAATGAAGAGATAGAAGAAAGTCACAAGGTTCCTCTTTATACATCCCGATGGCTTGGTCACTAGAAAGGGCATGGGATCTAATAAAAGTAGAGGCCCGAGTAAAAGAGGGAAACAGTCGTTGCAGTTCTAGCAAAAGGAAATTAGCTGATGTAGAATTATCACTGCCACAAGAAAGTACAACAATGAAGTTCCTGTAGACAATTGACAAAGGAAACAAGAAGAAAAAAACAACGATAATCAGAAAGAAAAGCACAAGAAGAGGATGAGGTGATGACAGTACTGAAGTAAATACACCACAGAAGATCTGTTGTTTGTTTGAGATTATGATATGGTTCACCTGCTCAAGATGATTCGAGTTGGATTCTTGATAGTGGGTGCTAACGAGTCAATGGTTTGCAACACGAACAGAATATTTTTTCATCTTAATCACACACCAGGTGATATTCGTGTTGTTAGATGGGCAATAACTGGGGCTATCTATGATTGCTGGTATTTGAGATATTGTTTGAAGTTTGAACAAGGGATGGAATTGGTTTTTTGCATAATGGGAAACATGTCCCGATAGAACTCAATATTATCGTCAACAGTCTTCTTGATTAAGATGGTCACCACCACATTCAGGTAATGGCTTGTTGAAAGTGACTCCTCAGGAATCATTGATTGTTGCAAGAGGGAAAAGGGAAACCAAGTTAACATGACACATCCAAGATTCTCCAAGAGCATTGTCAATGTTATAAGACAACATGATGATATGACCGAGTTTATGCAAAGAGACTTGGTCTATGAGGTGAAAAAGGGATGTCTATTCTTTCTAAGAAACTGTGTATCCGTTGCATGATATATATACCTGAAAGTGCTCCTCACTGTTTTTGCAGAAAGTAAACTAGACGAAGCTTTTAAGAGTGTCCTTCTTTTAGGAACGAAGAACATACTTGATCTGTACATTTCGATGTTGTGTCCCATAAGACTAAGAAGAACTTGTGGGTTTTGTATTTTAATCACTTTCATCGATGATCATTCAAGAAAGGTATGGGTATACACCTTAAGTACTAAAGATCAAGTATGGATGTGTTTAAGCATTTTTTATGCTTAGTTGAACAGACAGGGAAGAAACTTAAAAATATTTGAAGTGAAAAATGGAGGTTGAATACATTGGCCCCTGACAGCGTATTGTAAGAGAGCATGGAATTCAGCATCAAGAAGAACTCCACCAAAAGACACCGCACTGGAATGGCTGTTGCAGAGCGGAATGAATAGAACCTGGTTGAGAAGGCAGATGTTTGCTTTCACATGCAGGGTTGCCTCGTCTTTTTGGGGTGAGGCTTGAATACGGCAAGTACATGTTATTAATTTAAACCCCCTTTCTTGTTCTTTGCGTTTTGAAGTTCCTGGACCAGGGTGTTGAGCGGCAAAGATGTTTTCATACCATCATTGACGAGTCTTTGGATGTAAGGCATCTGTGCATATTCCCAAAGATGAAAGATCAAAGCTTGATGTGAAGAATAAGCCATGTGTGTTCCTCGTAATGGTAACAAGGATGAACACATCGACGATTCTACAGGTTCTTTCATTACCCCCACTACAAACACCACACACTCACTCTCTGCTTATCGATGCTAGCAGCGATGTAGAAAATGTTGACGAAGACAGTCCAAAAACTATTCTCAAGATGATTTCGAGAAGACTGAACGACACAGGAGAAACATTGATCCTCTATCAACAATAATGAATATGATTCCTATTCTGTCTGATAGCATCTGTCATATACTCCCAAAAAATTTCTGCGCATAAGCACTGTTCTTTTAGGTGATGCATATCAGTATGGAATACTTGAAAAACCAAAAATTGGAGTGAAGGAACATGTGACTTGAGATGTCTTGATGCTGCGTCTACACACACACGCAAACCACACACACACTAGCTGCAAAATCTGCGATGGGGACACCTTGTATGTGAGGACAGAGTGACTAGATTGCAGAGAAAGGTGTTCAGATTTGGTGCAGGTACGGACTACGAGAGTGAGTCGAGAGCGTTACTACAGCTCCACTACAGCTTCTCTCCCCTGATCATTTAGGAGAGTCGGTCTTGACACGACACAGTTCGGACAAGAACTGTGTGCTTCATCTTTAACATACTTTGGAGAAAACTGAGCGACATCACAAGATCCCGTTTCAGGCGTTGGCATCACCTCCTCTACCAACGCGCCCTGGGGACCTTTCATCTCTCTAGAGTTCACAAAAGTCCTCCATGATACAACACACATGTTCCTTGAAGGCTGTGCGTAAGCGTGATTTTTAGCTATTACAGAGCAAGCGTTTTGAGATACTTGATGTGAGTTATTCAACTTATGGTCCTAGTTCACATAAGTATTCACTATTTTCCCGGTATTTGTTAAACATTTATTGGGGGGGGGGGACCCCACCCACCAACTGCCTTGCAAGATGAGATGTATCTATCCTGTATGAAACTAATACCTTTGAGTTGACGAAGTTTTGCCTAAGGGGCAAGAAGCTTTGAAAAACAAAGTTACAATTATAAGACTGAAGAGTAATAACTCCTATACCAGAGTACAGGCCATATTGTGTTAAAGGTTTCAGTCAAAAAAGTAATGCGATTTTTGATGAATTATTCCTCCTCCAGTCGTGAAAAGGGATCATATTCGGAGTTGTTCTTGGTTTGCGGCTAGCCTCGATCTTGAGGTGGAGCAAATAAATGTCAAGACAGCTTTCCCTCATGGTCAGCTGGATAAAGAAATCTAGATGGAACAAAATAAATAATAACAAAAACAGCTAACAAAAAAGAAGACAACCTAAGGGTTTTCAGGTTAAGGGAAGGAAACTATGTGTGTAGACTTCAGAAGAGTTTGTATGGTTGAACATGCAACCCGAGACAGTGGTACAAGAATTTGAGTCGGTTATAGGGAAGCAAGGCCTCCGAAAGACTTTCTGATCATTGAGTTTTACTTTCAGAGGTTTGGTGATGATGACTTCATCATCTATTGCTATATGTGATGATAATGCTATTGTTGGCAAGAACACCATTTGAAGAATGCCCAACTGATGCAAGATTTTAAAGCAAATCCCTTGCTATGAAAGAGCCTGGGGCCAGCAAAACAAATCCCTTGGCGATTTGGATTTTTCCGCATAGAGGTGCCGAAGAAGTTGCATATATCACAAGAGCAATACATTTGATGAAGTGCTGCGCAGTTCAACATGGATAAAGCTAAATGTTAATGATTCCCCTCTAACTCCCAACATTTAAGCTACTGATAAGATGTCCTTCTTCTAAGAAGAATATTGAAAAGATGGAAGAGAGTTCCATAGCCTCAGCGTTGGTAGCTTGATGTATGCTATGGTGTG
This sequence comes from Tanacetum coccineum, assembly GCA_026074375.1. Taxonomy (NCBI): domain Eukaryota; kingdom Viridiplantae; phylum Streptophyta; class Magnoliopsida; order Asterales; family Asteraceae; genus Tanacetum; species Tanacetum coccineum. The sequence goes on from BQNB010018030.1 coordinate 10,337, forward strand.
TACAAGGCCGATTTAGCTCATTGGTTGGTGTTTTTCAGTTCGTTGCCTGACAAATACTGGTAGAAGCATTGAATTGTATTTAAATGGATTATTTCGATATCACGAGGTACTTCCAAATTGGGTATCATATTTTGGGAAACGGGAAACACAGCTTGTTGGTGTACACAGACACAGATTTTGCCTGGAAATAAGGACAACAAGAAGTCCACCTTCTGGATATTGTTATGACCGTTGCAGGGGGAGCTGTGTTCTGGCAATCAAGATGCAAAAGTGTGTGCCTGTCTACAACAAGGCTGATATGTGGCAAGCAACGGAAGCGTGCAAAGAACTATTATGGATTGAAAAGGGTTTTGCAAGAACTTGTTTCAAGCACAACGATAAGCATTCTTTGGTGACAATCAAAAGAGCGTATTCCATCCTTGCTAAGATAATTCGATGCTTCATAAAAGAACAAAACATATTTTGATATCCGGTTCATGGGGATGTAGACGGAGATGCCATTGAAGATGGTAAGTTTTTGAACTAATAAAAGTTCAAACGGATGAACTGCTTCCGATAAGTTAGACGAAGGCTGAGCAAGAGAAAATGTTGAAGATTTGTTGTCAGGCGAGTGTGGATGCCGGGATGGCGAACTCATCCTCATAGACAGAAAAAAGGGGAAGATTTGTAGCGAGGGGTAGGATGCGAAGTCCAAAAGGATTAAGAGCCCAACACATTGGGGCCCCAATTTTTGTCCATTTAGTCCTTATTTAGGCACCTTATGCTCATTATAAAGTGTAAAAACAAAGAGAAGAAGAAAGAAAAAACAAAAAAAGATTTTCGAAGTTTCTTAATCACACCAAAAAAACCCAGCAGCAGTGTTTCCGTCGATCCCTGGAAGTTTTGCACCGTCGGATCGTCACAATATTTTGACTGAAGCTTCTTGCAATAAAGGAAAGGTTTTGAGACCGTTGGGATCTGATATTTGAGGCCTGTATTCTATTTTCTACCCGCAGATAGCAAGTTGTTTGGTGATATGCTTCCTTCCTTGTTCTTTGTATATGTTTGTCATATATCTTGATATTGATCAAGATATAATGATAGTTGTGATGCCTCAAGAGGTTGGTAGTCTGTGGATGTATGCTATGAGTTGTACAAGGCCCCAGGATTTAGCTCATGCGGTTGAAGTTGTCAGTACGTTCCTATGTCAAATCCTGGTAAGAAGCATTGGGAAGCTGTTAAATGGATATTTCGATATCTGCGAGGTACTTCCAAATTAGGTATCACATTTGGAAATGGGAAACCCATGCTTGTTGGTTACACAGACTCAGATTTGGCAGGACAAATAAAGACAACATGAAGTCCACTTCTGGATATTTTGATGACCTATGCAGGGGGAGTTGTTTCATGGCAAGCAAGATTGGCAAAAGTGTGTGGTCCCCACCCCCCCCCCCACCCCCCCCTTTCGTACAACAGAGGCTGATATGAGGACACAAGGGAAGCGTGCAAAGGAAACTATTGTGGTTGAAAAGGTTTTTGCCAAGACTTGTTTCAAGCAACAACGTTATGCGGTTCTTTGTTAACAATCAAAGTACTATTCACCTTGCTAAGAATTCGATGTTTCATAAAAGAACAAAACATATAGATCTCCGGTATCATTAGATAAGAGATGCCAATGAAGTTGTATGTTTGTACTTAATAAAGTTAATACGGATGATAATGCTTCCCGAAATGTTGACGAGAATGCTGTAGCAAGAGAAATTGAAGAACTGTTGCTATGTTGCGCCGAGATGGTCCCAACTCCATCCTCATAGACAAGAAAATGAGGTGATATTGTTTGGGTATTTGTCTTAGTCCTAAGGGATTAAGATCTCAACACATTGGGTCCATCTTTGGTACCATTTAGGTCCTCTTATTTAGGGCTCCCTTAATGCTCATCTATAAAGTGTGAAAAACAAGAGATATAAAAGTAAAGAAAAGAAAAAGAAAAAAAAGATTTTTCCGAGTTTCTTATCAACCAAAACCCGCAGCAGTTTTCGTGTCATCCCCCAGTTTGCACCGTCGGCGATCGTAAAACGATTTTTTTGGACTGAAGCTTCCTGTGCATATAAAGGAAGGTTTTGACGGTTTGGGAACTTGATTTTGGGCCTGGGAAGTTCTGTTGCTTACCCGGGTAGATTGTAAAGTTGCTTTTGTGAGATTGCTTTCCCGTCCTTGTACTTTGTTTGTTGCCCAATATCTGTATACTTGCGAATTCCAAGATTAAGATGATTGTTTGTATGCCTCTAGTGTTATCTAGAAAGACTTTGTGTACCTCTCTAGCTTGATAGTGGATTAAAAGCGGCACTAGGTGTGCCCCGTAGTTTATACCCACTTTGGGTTTGTTCCACGCTAAAGCTTGGTGTCTTGGGTGTGTGTTTGATTATCTTTAATACCTGCTGATTCGGTTGATTTGATATTGTTTGGGGGCTGGTTAGAGTTGCTTTTAGTTTGCCTTATTTGTTTACTTCCTCATAGGTTCATACGGGTTTGGGTAAGTGCTGTCAAACGAAGGTTTTGCTTCCGCATTTGTGTTTATACCGTTGTGACACATTGCACTTTACCCGTCAATAATAAGCTTATGTAACCCGTAAGTCTAAAAAAAGTTTGAAGAATTAGGGTTTATGAAATATGAGCCTAACTACGTGCATACTTGATGTATCTAATAGAGAAACTCTAAAGTTTATACTTGTATATATACAGATAAATACATCTCTGCATCAAAGATCTTGTATACTTTTTGATTCACTTATCGAGCATTTTATTTTTGCATACATATACACGCTTGTTATGCCGTCAGTATACTTTCGTACTACTGTCTAGAAACGTTATGCAATACTAAAGTCTAAAACATAGATGCATATCTGCAACTGAGAATTTAAATTTATTTGAATGTAGGCATCCTCACATTATTATGCAAAGAATCCGAATTTGCCAGAAGACCTGGGCCAAGTTTGTATGGATTGTTGGTCATAAAATAATTTGAAATGATGCTACGAATGGAAAAACTCTTATTAAGTTACATTTTGTGTTTTTTGGAGAATTTTTCTGCGCGTAATTTGTTATATTTAGACTATTTTAAAGTTAAAAATCTAGCTAGATATCATTGACACCGAATTATTCCAACAAAGATAATAAAAAAAGCTAGTTACTTATAAATTTGACAAAAGTAAAAATGTCAACATCCTACTGTTACGTTTAAAGTAAAAATGTCACTAAAAATTACAACGCCAAATGTCTTATAGCATTTTGAGACCTTAAGACCACCTTAACTTTGGAAAATCCACTACTAGTCTACCACTACTATTAGTGTCACCATGTGAATCACTAATGTTACTAATTACCGGGCACCACGACTTCCACAAAAACTTTACTCTTCCAATCCAATTCACTGCTAGATTGATCTCGTCCCTCACTGAAGTCTGATGAAATGAACCACTCCCTTATATCTCTATGACAAATTAAAAAGTCGTTAAAAGTTAAATATCCGAGTGATATGGGTGTATCAATTACAAACATAAGCAACCTTAAGTGACATGCATAATTAATCTTGGACACAAAACCAATCAATGGTTGTTTTACATTGTAAAGCCGAGAATGTTTCGTTTGAATTCGGAACTAATGGTGCCATCAGATGATGCTCAAGTATCGCTAATTAAGTAAGCAAATCAACATAATAATCGCCGTCTTTGAACTCTTCAATGTTTCATCATATGATTGTTATGTTCTAAAATATATTCAAATGTAACTACAGGTCATTTAAATAAGTGGGTTGTTATCATATAAGATCATCAACGATAATCAAATTAAGAATAGCACTCTGACTATTCTAACATGTTGTAGAAACAATCACAGTATCATAAACATCAAACTTAAAGAATGTAATATAACATAAAACTAATATGAAAGCACTGTGTATCACATCATTAGCAATCAACATGCAAACATTGAATATATATCAAATAATTCCTTTTGTACCTCGTGATCAAATACTACTACAGCCATGTCTTGCAGCAATACCATGTCCACTGTTACCGCATGGGTCAACAGGCTTACCGCCACCAATTGCACCAATACCCCCTCCTCCTCCTCTTACATGCCTGACAAAAGAAGGAGAAGGATTGTTGTACGCATCATGTGGTGGTGCATACCTCCCCGGGTATCTTGGTCTTGCTTCTTTATAACGAATTTCTCCTTTAGCCTTGTCAAGGACGAAAAAGTCGCCGCCATTATATGATGCATGGATGTCGCTAATTAAGCAAAGTGATAGCAAAAGAAACATCGTCATCTTTATCTTTGAAATCCTCATCATCGTTTATTGATTTTTCAGTTTGTCGCCAATAAATCTTTTCTTTCAGTTTTCGAATTTGTTTGTGAATGAATTGAATGGGATATATATTTGTATTTATACTGATTCTTTTCATATGTCGGCTAAGTGCTAACATGTCCTTAATTAACACAATATAACCCCTCTACTTCTTTAATGTCTGTTTCATCCCCTTATATATACATTTATTTATACTCAACCAAATATTATTAGAAGTACCATGTCTAAGTTTTCAGACAGGTATGGACATCAACGAAACACCATACTTGACTCGTTGCAAACAATTGAAGAGACTATATTTGCGAAGAAAGATTTAAGTGATAACACAACCTTTTAAATTCATTAAACTCAAGATGGAAAAAATATAATTTAACAAGTGACGGAAATTTTAAGCCATAGAATTTGATTCAATCATAAAATGTATTGACGCATCTTTCCACTCATTCTCTCAAAAAAGGCCCATTTTTACAAAGAGAAAAAAAAAGATTCTTTATTTTACAAGATTAATATGAAAAGTAAGCAACAATTACAAAACTGTTGCGACATTTCTTTACAGATACTGAAAGGCTAATTTATCTGTCTATGAAGCTTCCTAGCCAACATGAAAGGTAACTTAAACGATTATAACCATTTGCCATCCCCTTCCGTCGCGCAGCCAACAAAATTAAAAACTTTATATTACATAGCACATTGCATTTTGTGCTAGAACCAAAAAATAAAACTCTTGTCGTGAACGTTTGAACAGATCATGTGTCTAACAGTTTTAATTCATGAATCTGTTATAGAAGGGTTTGATCTGATTTGTAACGTTAAGGATTTAGTCGAGAAATACAAGCCAACGCACCCACGTATTTATGAGTAAATTGAAAAAGTCCTTTTTGACTCCATATTCACTGTTGAACCCTACTATCAGTAGTGAAATAGAATACTATGAGTAGTGAAATAGATTCTATAGATTCTATTTCACTAGTGATAGTAGGGTTCAACAGCGAATATAGGGTCAAAAAGGACTTTTTCCTTTTAACATGTACTATTTAACTTCCAGAATTACAAACGAGATGCTCGTTTTCTTTTTCTTGACAAGTCGCTTGGTGTCACACCCCGCCAAGGCGGAAGCACGAGGTGAAACTTCATGGATATCATTACAACACAATGGCGTCTACTATAGAGATACTAAAAGGAAAAGAAAACAATCACAGAGGACACTATGTGTCATAACAATACCCAACACAAGATAAAGGAGTCTTGCATTATTAAGCAATGTCGTACACGCAAATGCATAAATCCACATAAAGGTAAATCAATCCCAAACTTAAATTATCCAGAAGAACATAAGTCTAAATAAAATAAGAAAAACTCCACTAGCCAATCCTATGGTCTCTCTAGCCACTTCTCCTAGCATCATTAGTCTCAACCTGATTACCTGAAAATGATGCTTAAAAACGTCAACATAAAGTTGGTGAGAGTCATAGGTTTAAGACACGAATTAACATTTATCCAACCATTACTGTGATAAAAGAAAAACATTGCATGACAATAAATGAGCTATCATACAGGCTAACATGCAAAACAACAACCAATCACATTTGGGTAGGAACGTTACCCCCGATCCACAACAATCCAAGAGAGGCAGGCGTGCCCTCGACCCAAGTCATGACTCCACTTGATCACAACACAACACATCAAAAGGGGCAGGAACGTGCCCACGATCCAAGCCAACCCGGCTCCAATTGACCACATCAATATACATTTAGCACATACACATAATAGTCACATAAAGTCCATGCATTTTAGACAACCAATTATCACAGTAGTCAAATCATTTCAAATCATTTGCATCATTTTCACCCCAATAAAATTATAAGAAAAGAGGGGCTATGAAACTCACCTGATGCGCTGCTACAAGCAAATTACAACTCCTTGCTCAAAACTATAAAAATAAAAGCTCATGTTACCCTCGGTAAGCTAAACACTCAATCCAATATAACAACCCTATTGATGGACTAATATCATCTATACTACATGTAAAGACTCTCTACCATCATTTTCTATCTTCATTTTATCTTTTAATTACTTTTTACCTTTATTTTAAACACTTACAATTTTCTGCTCAAATGCAGAATTTTTACCCAACTTGCACGACTTAAAACCCTTACCAAAATGCATCCACAATTCCCACAAAAATTCACACATGACCCCAAATGTGTATACTAATCTCATCCAGAAGCCCATGCATTCATTCAACCCATAAGTATACCTTTGAAAATCAAACTTACAAACTGGTCAATTTCAGGTCTGATTGCACACAAAAAAGTTTCGACTTAAAAACCCAACTTAAAATTAATTTTAGACTTATCCCTTTTAGGGTTTCTTAATAGACATATGAAAGTTACTTTCTGTAAAAGGGCTTAATTTTAAACACTTTCTAGTAGGGTATTCACCTCACTTAGTTGAAACTAAAAATCCGTCTGAAAAACACAGTTTTTTAACAATGAATCTTGTAACCATTATTAATTGACTTCCCGACCCTCAAAAACTATCGAGGGCCTAATATTTTTGAAAGTAGATTTCAAAAACCTTCAATTTAAAAAAAAGAACATTCGATGCATTCTCCATCATGGAGAAAAACGTAATTCAATCTGACCTAAATTCTGCTCATCATTATAACATCAATCCATGCAAACCCTAACCTAAAATTGCATGGATTCCTCCCTAATTCAAATCTAATTAACATATTAACATTAATTACATCATCAATTACAGATTATTAAAACCCTAATGATCTATCAATGATTATTACATGATCAAAGGATTAATAACTAACAAGGATTAGTGATCTATACCATTAAACCCTGATTCTTCAAACACAAATTCACCAACTCAAGTAATCATTAACCTAGCTTCTTGAATCGATTTTTCTTGGGTATTGGGGGCAGAAAGTAGGTCGAAATTAGGGAGAGGGGAGGGAATAAGGGCCAGGTTTTTATCATAAATGCATTATTAGCCTAATCCTAATCCAACTAGAAGTTGTTTTCAACTTAAACTTCTTTTTTTTTTTCCTTTTTTTGAAATTCGTTTTTTTCAATTAATGCATAAAAAATATTTTTTTTTCTTCATTTTATTTAATTAATACCACACTCATAGCCGATTAATTCTTTAGAGCAAACCTAAGCTAATTTCGTAAACCATTTTGTTTAAAAACTACTTTCTAAATATAACTTCCATTTCCAAATTCACTTTCTATTTTTAGAAGTTTTGCTACAAACTTCGATATTCTCCACTTGTTTTTTATTTTCATTTTCTAAAATCCACATTCTTCATAAATGCTAACCACGAAAACCATCCAACATTATGACGAGCACATAGCATCAATATGCCATTCTTTTGACCATTAACACTAAATCTTATTATTTTCATAACTGTACATACATAATAACTACACATAAATACGTACATACTTAATACTTACACAATTAACGCAAAAATGCTCAAATCTCAATAATCATTTCCCCGTCACTCAAAAGTGAACGAAATGAATTATCCAACACAACTCCAATCCCAATGAGACAATCACGCTCAATGGATTGATTACCAACTCCCACATAATCCACATAAACACACACATAAACACCTATAAACACATAAACCAATACTTCAGCGCGCGCGTAGCGCGCAGCGCGTGAGCGCGCGCAACAATGGTCTGACTAACCTGCTCAAGTCATGGTTGTTACATTATCCCCTCCTTTAGGAAATCTCATCCCGAGATTTAACCAAAAGGTTCAACTCCGTCATTACCAAACAATTTTTGCGAAGTACTTAACTATGACATGTCCTCCCATAACACCATAGCTACACAAAGTATAAACTATACTTTGAACTCCAACTAACTTTCATAGATATCTACTGCTAACTACTTTGACTACCCACTATCAGGGGTAAACGCACACACTCTCACACTCTCACACAGCGTACCAAACGAAAAGAAAAACACCCATCTAACATGAACCTCCTCCGTCCCTCGTGTAATAGCTTCAAAACCCTAGTGTGTATGTTATCATAACGTCATTTACAACCCTGGCCTCAGCAACTCCATAAACAAGGAAACTGCTCCTTGAAACCACGTCCATAAGTTGTACAAAGCTCAATGTTTTTGAAGATTGACTGTGACTTTGAGTTTATTTCATAATATAACTTTTAACCAAAACCATAAAAACTTTTTAAGGCGTACACTAAGGTCAACCAGAAACCCTTCGTTAACCAAGCGATTAACTAATACTTCCAACAATATCTTACTCACAGGAACATATGTAATAGCTCATTGTAGCTTGAAGTCTTAAAGACCGCTCGCGTTCGAGCCCAAAAGGACCTTAGTATCACTATCCCTAGCTACATTTAACTCTACCTTTATAGTCTCTCAATCTCGATAGGTTTCTTCCAACTAAACGAATAGTCCCCCCCCCCCCCCCTTTGTCAACACAATTTCTCTTAACCAATAACACATGCAACTAGCATCTGCATAACACCTATTTAGATTTGACACAGGAAACCATTCATGCACGCTACTCGACTACTCAGGTATCTTCAACCTATAAGCTGCAGGACCGATTCCTTTAAGAATCTGAAATGGCCCCACATACCTTAGTGCTAACTTACCTTTCTTTCCAAAATGAATTACACCTTTCCAAGGTGACACTTTTAACATAACCCAATCTCCCACCTTAAATTCTAACAGTTTACGTCCCTTATCCGTATTACTCTTTTGACGATCTCTCGCCGCTTTGAGCTTCTCTTTTGTCAACACCACTTTATCAGTCGTTTCTCATACTAACTCAAGTCCAATCAAACTACTCTCTCCACCCTCTGCCAAATAACACGACTTACATTTCCTCCTATACAAACTTCAAAGGAGTATACCGTAATACTCGAATGATAACACCACCAAACGATAACAACATCCCTCATATATCTCCCAAAGTCTGAACCATACATCCACTTTGTCCATCCGCTTGAGGATGTCAAGCAGAACTTAAATCCAATCGCGTCTCAAACACTTTCTGTAACGTCTGCCAAAACCATGAAATAAATCATCCATCTCAACCTGAGTTGATCATCACCAGAATTTCATTCCTTGCTACTATCTCATCAATATAAATCCTTGCAAATTTCACATCTTGCAATCTTCTTGTATAGCTTGAAACTGAGTTACTTGTCAGCTACGACCATACAACCCACATCACCTCATACTCCTACTTTTGACCTTGGAACTTTAGTATTAAAAGCCATGTGATTTCTAACATCTCACTTTCACTCAATGTTCGACGAGCCGTGTGTTATTGCAGCCGCGTGCGCGCGCGCGCGCTTCTTTGACATGCACCTTCACCTCTTAAACAAATCTGACAATCGCTAACATAGGTAACTGATCCGTCCAAACTATACCTTAAAATATATATAATATAATAAAATATAAAATATATAGTAAGAATAGTCTAAAAGCAGAATCAATGAAACCGAGAATTTTATCAGAATGTTCCCGGAGTCGTTAATCCCCAACGAGGCGTATAGGAAAATCGATACAATCTAAGATTTGAGTTTGAAGATAGGAATTGATTTGAGAGTTGAAAAATGAGCGTCGCGCGAGCGTGCATGATAACAAACAAAGAACGTTTAAGAAAAATCCGAAAAATTACTAAATTAAGCTGAAAAAAAAACGGAAGCAGCACGAATCCCGAACAACAGGGGAAAAACCTAAAATCTTTAAAAATTACCCGACTAAAACGTAAAAAATTTTTCACTTCTAAACTACTCTACGGGACAAATAACGAAGAATGAAAAAGACTAGACCGAAAACGGAGTTCGTTTGACCCAAAAACGAGTCAAAACAAAATCCCGTACCCGGACCCGTTCTTTAAAAAGTACAAAGTTGTAAAAATGACCCTACGAAAAATTTTATATTTTTCCTACAAACTAGATGACAAAATAAAATTTTCTAAAAAAGCAAAATATTTTTTTGATAATTTTTGTATTTTTTATGAATTAAATAAACTTTTAACGAAATTAAATTATAAAAAATATTAAATGATTTCGAAAAATTCTAAAAAATTTACAAAAAATGTTAGACTCTATGACAAACCTATGAAAAATAAGAAACACGAAATTGGCTTAAGGAATAAGCCCGAATAAGCTGTCACAGCTTAATATAGTTATAAGCTCAAAATGGGTATAAAGATATATACCCCGCCGCTTAGAGTCTTTTAACGAAAAAGAACCCAAGGCGCAGGTTAAGTGGGGTGTAAAAGGTTTGTACCCGCCCTATTTTTTGTCCGGGTTCGAGTCTTGCTCACCCGGGCCAAGTGTCTTTCCCCCTTTTTTTTATTTTTCGAAAACTCTAGGGTAGAAATTGTAAAAGAGTAAGGTAAAGGGTAGGCGGGCAAACTTAAGTAAATTTACACTATAGTGAAAACGAATAACCTTGAACTATGGAGAAAGTACCAAACAGACCTCGCGACATGGCTTATTTTTGGCTTATTAAAAATTGAGATTCAGCAAAAACTTAAAACTACAAACTTATTAAGGAGCTTATACTAAACAACTTTAACAAATGCACTTTTTACTTTTATCAAAAGAATAAGCTAGAAAATACAGCTTAAAAGTGGCAGTTTGGCTTACAAGGGCTTAAAGGCAAAAATGTTGCTAAGTCTTGGCTTGTGTTGGTCGTTTAAGCTAGGACTAAGGAAAAATAAGCAAAAGGGCTTAATCTAACCCTAGGTAAGCTAAAAGGGCTAAGAGCTTAAGACTAATAAGCTGTTGAAACAGCTTATTATGACAGAAACACTAAAAACTTAAAAAGGCTAAAAAAAACTTAAAGTTATTGGACAAATAAGCTAGGAAAAGGTAAATAAGCTCACAACCTAACTAGACTAACTTAAAAAGCTACTAGGAGACAATATGAGCTTATGAAATAAGCTCAATAAGCCAAAATCAAAAATAAGTGATCCTACACCTAAGTCATTCAAAAACAGTCAAAGTGCTAGTTTGGGCTTAAAAATAAGCCCACAAATAAGCTTTTCAAAAGCTGAAACTAAACAAGCTTATACAGGAGCTTATAAGCTCCTGAAATAAGCCAAGAGATTGGGCTTTATAACACAACAAGACAAAGAGAAAGGGGCTTAAAATCTCCCCTTTGCACCAGGGGAGATTTAAGCTTAACCTAAGTGGCTTATTTGACAGCTTATTTTAAGCTGTCAAATAAGCTCAAATTAAAAAGCAAACTAAAAACAGATTAAGTACTCTAGCTAAACAGCTTGTGCACAACTTTTGAGCTTTTAAAAAAACATTTTTACTTGCTGATTTTTGATGGTGAAAAAGGGTCTTTGGGTTTTTAGAAACTGTTGCAAAAAAAAACTTGGTGAATTTTGACTCACAAAGTCAAAAGACCAAGGGATGTGGCAGCTTGTTTTTAACACACAAGGTACACACTTTTTGAACCCTTAACTCAAATTCACAAGTGCTTATCTAAATAAGCACTTGTGGTGTCTTTAAGAGTCTCACAGTTTCAAAAAGGGTGTATATACTTTTGAAAAACAATTTTCCAACTAAAAATGTTTTAAAAACAGCTTTAAAGTAGCTTAAAACTTGTGCTTAAACTGACTAAATGACCTTAACCCAAGGTCAAAACCATTTTGACCCGTTTTTTAGCTTATGCCAAACACCCCTTTAATTTCTTAAATTGGATTTAGATACTTTAAAAGGCTGTTTTAACTTACAATTCTAAAAGGCAAAGGACAAATAAGCATTAAGTAACCTTAATGAACAAAAATAAGCTGGGAATAAGCACTCTAAAGAGCTAAAACAAAATAAGCTAAGAAAATCTAAAAATTGAGACTTTAAAAGAGAAAAATGTACTTACTCTTGTCCAAGCTTTTACAAGGAACTTGTTACCCCCTCAAGGCTTTCAGCTAAAACTCTAGCTTATAAATAAGCTAGTGAATAAGCCAATAAGCTCTTCCAAGTTTAGCTTATCTTCCAAATGGCTTATTCTTGAATTTTTTAAACAAAAGCTTATAAAACTATAAACTATGAAGAGTTTAAGTTTTATAAGCTTAATAAGCTGCTATAAGAGCTTATAGAGGCTTATTTAACATATATAAAGATAATTTAAATCGTTTGATAATAAATGCTTAAAACGGGTATAAATCTTAAAAACTCAAATGCTTCATTAATGGATAAAAATGGTACAAAGAACTTCAAAATAAGCTGTAAATAAGCATGAACAAATAAAAGAGACTTAACTTAAAGAAAAACAAAAACTTATGTCTTAAATCGGCTCACATAGCCTTCTATTTATACTAAACCCTAAACCTTCAAACTTGCAAGGTGTTTTTCTTCTGTGAGAGGTTCCAAAGTATTAATCCAAGCCATCCATAATCCTTGTGCTTCTTTTAAAACCATCTTGGCCATTGATTCGGCTACTTTTATGGGAAATAGGGAGATTGCCAACATGGCAAGGGTTCTCTTTTGGTGGGAAAGATAGTGGAGGAGGGGGGAAGTGATTACCCATGGGGGAATTGGGTTGCAGGGTAAAAGTGGGTTTGTAAACCCGTGATTTGGTTGGGAGATGAAATAGGCGGGAAAACATGTTATGAAAAAGAAAGTGACAGGCGTGGGTTTGGGAATTTGGCAAAGTTAGTCCCTCATGGTGTTTTGTTGGATTGCACCCATGGTCCTTGTGGTGTTATAACTTTTGGGGACTTGGCAGAAATAGTCCCCAAAGGTTATAACACCTTTTGCACCACTCGTCCTTTGATGTACATAAGTTAGGCTCTTTGGCAGTTTAAGTCCTCGTAGTGTATCTTTGCAAAAATGGCAAGTTGGCCCTTCTCTTCTTTTCTCCTCTTTTCTCTTATAAATATAAGTTTAGGGGTTTGGCAATTTCAACCCTTAAACTTATATTTCTTGATTTGATGACTTTTGGATTTGTCGGGGTTGACTTTGACTTTGACCAGTTGACTTTTCTGTTGACTTTTTGACTTGATTGACTTTTCGGCTTCGATTTGGCTTTGTCTTTCACAGTCTTTTCCATTCCGAGTCCGGTTTTGTCGTTTTGGCTTTGTTTTTCGTCATTTTCTTAGTTATCCGTTCCTGCACAATACAATTAGCAAAACAAGCGTATATTTAGCATTTTAAGTCCGTTTTTGGTTATTTTAGCTCGTTTTTAAAGGTAAAAGGTATGTGTAATTAAGCACATACCAAAATCCCCCATACTAAGGTATTGCCGTGTCCTCACGCAATGTTATGAAGTAAACATTTACGAAAACTAAGAATCTCAATCTCCCTCGACTAATAACTTTGAAAAGTAGCAAAGTGTTCGTCGAGGAAATTAAAGAATCAACAGCTTCGACAAGTCCCATTTTCACCACTTTTTATTTGTACACTAACTATTCCTAATATTTTTGGATTTTCCTTTTTCTTTTCTCGACTTCCTGTTTGACTTCCTTTATTATATCAACATGGGAAGAGGGCGGCGAGGACGAGAGCAGGGTAGAAACGCCCTTAAGAGTAATCTACGAATGTCCGACGGATAAATTCAATCGTCCCTGATTTTTCACTACTCCAAACCAAAGCAATTAAACAAGATCATTTGTCATATCAATCTAAATGCCTAAGCACTCCATTACTTATGACTTGTAACTTTTAACTCCCAACATGAGTGTAGGTTTAAAAAGTGTGTACTCATTCAACTCAACCATAGATCAACTTATTTCCATAGTCGGATTCAAGATGAATCATGACTCAAAGCCACATCTTATTGAGACATGGTAACTTGAATTTTAAAGAAAAAGATTTTAACTAAATAACTTTTTGCAACATCTTCATCTTATCCTCATAAGTTCTTAAAGGAGGAAGGCGTTGCTTAGTTTGAACCTCCTACCTAGGCCTCAGCCTCCCTATTAGGCAGTATATCCAACCAACGTCCGGTGTTCTTAAGTTTGAAAACCCACCCCGTTGACTAAGCGTAGTGGGAAATCACATCAACACAACTTCTTCTATATGGCTAAGGATAAGTGTCTTAGTTTGAACCCTCACCTAGACCTCGCTTCCTGGTGAGATATCACAACACACCCAATCCTTAGAAGTAAAAGATGTCTTAGTTTGAACCCCCACTTCGTTGTTAGCGGAGTAGGATATCACGACACATCCTTTAACTTGCTCATATAATCAAATGTAATGCTTTCATTAGCAAAATTCAATATTCATGGTAGCATTTTTGCATTCATACTTCATTCATGCTTCTTTGGCATTTTAACTTTTGAATTATTAAGAACAGAAAATCGTGCTTTAAAAGAATAATTACAAATTTGAAGCTTTCGTTCTAAACACACACATCGATTGACTTAGATCAAACTAAACTGAGCACAGCGTATGATTAGTGGATTGGAAAGTTATGAGAAAAATCATAAGTTACTCATATAAGTTTTAGAAGCAATCTTGCTTAGGCACACAACTTATATTTAACTCTATCATTTCTTTGTTCTTTACACCTTTTAAAATCGAAAGCAATCGAATTCCGTGAAAGCTTAGCACCCACACACACGGTAAGTTGAGGAACTAGCTAGGGCTTCAACACGCCCGATCGAGACAAAAATTATGCTACAACCTACCCATTAGAAAGTCAAAACTTGACAAAACACTTATTTTAATTTTTTGAAAAAAATTTTAAATTTTTTTCATTTTTTGGTATTTTGCAAAATTGGTGGTAAAAACGGGATTGCGTATAACAACGACTGCACAAAAATCAAATCGAAGATCCCTCCCCCCATAACTAGAACTAAACATCGACCTCGATGATTTCAAAGGGTTTCTACGATAATCTATGGCCTCTAGGAAGTGTGCCAAAAGATAAAAAAAAATAAGCCCGAAAATAAGCTTAGACAGCTTATAAGCTTATGAGCTCAAAACACACATAAATACCAAGCCCCTAGAGTCTTCACAATCCGGGAAATCCTGGACATACAATACAAAGCACACAAAACATGGACAAAACACGGGTAATGGAAAATGAAAGCCTTCTCACAACACAAAACACTTATTAGCATAAAGAAAGAAGATAGACTGGATAAGCATGGGTTGCCACCCACGAAGCGCCTTGTTTTTGTTAACCGAGTCACAAGCTCGACTCGACCCCGAATTCATTGGTCCATGGGGAAGCAAGTGGAAGGTAAAATCATCATCGGACTTTCATTCAAGTGGTTTGGATAAACATTGAATTTCATGAAAGTTCCACTCCGATGAGATACATCCGGCATAAAAGAATGATACATTGAAATGCCGGGATCAAAAATGGTATCTTCATTCCTGGTGGAGAGAAGATATGGAGGGACAACGGGATACGTGAGAAAAGCAAGAAAAATCCATACAACATAAGTGAAGAGAGAGGATTGGTCATCCTCTAATGGTACATTCACATTAGTTGTAGAAGCATTCTTACGAATCCCGAGGTCAATAGAAGTCAAATCTCCCGGATCGGGCTCAATCTTAAATTTGAAACATTCAAGTTCCGGGAGAGACATGATGTGAGTGAGTTCATCGGCGAACTCCTCATGATTAAAGTCACTCCTATCGGCAGGAGGAAACTGATCATTCGAAAGATCAAAGATAAACGAATCATATTGAGAAAAATCAACATGAGTAGTGGTATTGCCACTACTCTTCTCTTTAAAATGATCGTTATCAATGTAGAAAGCTTTATAATCAGGAAGAGATAACTCAGAATGAGTAGTGGGACTGCCACTACTAATCTCTTCTAGATTAAAGCGGAAAGTTTCAGATTCGGGAAAAGAATTATCAAAGGTGTTAGTCTCCTCCAAGAAAAGATTAGGAAATGTGGAGGTAGACTTGATCACAACTTCGGAAGATGGAGTAGGATTATCTCTTAATGAATCGATCTTAGCAATAAGAAGATTGACATTCAACAATTTTTCACGAAGGATATCGTCTTTGATTGTTAAAAGAATGTCATCATCAATCCTTCCAACTTCCGGATCAACAATCTCCACCACCTCTAAGCTGACGATCTCAACATCGGGAGGTGATGCATCGACATACTCGATATCCTCACCGTAGGTAGAATCGTCATCACTTGAAGAATTATCATCGTTGGAATCGATGATAGTCTCAGAATGTTCTTTGAAAGCTTCAAGAGAGGTAGGATTGTTACAAAGAGGCACATCACACACACTGTCGGGAATACCCTCGGACTCACTTGGGATTGGGACAAGGTCCTCAACACTAGACTTTATGAATTCGTCCGATTCCGTTTCCGGAATAGTGTCAAGATGCTCGTCCCCCATACTTAGAGAGTTATCGGGTTCCTCGATTGGTAAAACGGGTGTGATTGCAATGGTATTGTCTTCGTCATCATCGTAGCAAATGGGAATCTTCCAAGATCGATCTTTAGCCGCTTGTATCTTTCCGCGATTCGCTTTTCAACTTATTCCTTCTTTTGTATAGCTTGATCCAAACCAATCACGAAAGGTTCCATTTGTTCCATAAGCTTGATTTTGAGAATTGAGAAGCTCATTTTGGGAATCTGAAGATTGGATGATTTGACGGTATATTCGGGGGTTGAAATTTGGTCAAAACCAAGAATTATGATCATAGGCAAGAATTTTGCTTATTATAATGTCTTCATGCGTTGGTTGACTGGTAAGTTCATGAGGACCCCCGCAATTTTCACAACAAAGATATTGTTGTGGAAAACTCGGTGAAGTTTGTGGAAAATAATCAAAGTTTTGATTGAAACGTGGGTCCTGATTGTAGACAAACGGGACTTGAGGTGGACAATCGTAACCGTAATGAGGATCGTTCCCACATAACTCACGAGAGTATGGTACGTACTGTGGTTGTGGAGGATGGTTTGCAACACTTGGAGAATCGTTAGACGAGTACGGAGTTGAAACATTGATTGGTGTTCCATTTCCAACTTTACAATAAAAACAAACTCCATCGTATTCATTGCAACCACATCTTTGGCATGTGCCAAGAAGACATTGTGTGCAAGTCTTTGGCAAGTTTTGTAGGGCGCATCATGGATTGATTTTTGCACTGTTCTGGATTAGTAGATAATCGGAACTCTCGATGACAATTATACCGATGAATGAGCATACGCTTCCCTCAGACTTACAAGTGCATTGTCGTCAAAAGATTCCATCTAATGAATCAACCGCACTCGTGACAACAATGGTCAATGTGTAGAAGGACATGGTGAGGAAATTTTAAACCAAGGAGGTCCCTGATTAAACAACGATTGGCTCCTCGAGGAGCATTAACAAACGTTGGTATTGTCATCGATGACTCTGAAGTGTCTTGGAAGTCTTGAAGGACTTTCCCTCGAATGTCTTTTTGTATTAGAGCAAACATCTTTGACAATGAAAAATCACATAATTGGTCCCAAAATTGCGACAAAAAATTCATTTAAAGGATCGTTGAGACGAGTCGGGTATTTGAACATGACCTTGACTTCAAGACTCACCCTTTTGAACAACCACGATTTGAAGTGTAAAAACATCCACAAGACGAGCATTCTTTAAATAGGCGTAAAATCGTATTCAAACAATAATCAATGGCGTCATAAGATTAAACGTAAAGATGGATAAGAAAAGAAGTAAACGATACGAAGAAAAAAGAAGATAATTTTTGGGTTTTCCATTAATTCACAATTTAATTTATTTAACAAACTGGACAAAAGGATAAGAAACATTAACCTATAATCAACTTACTTCACACGGTAGCCTCTCAAAAAGATAAACGCACAGTGATCGGAGGATGTAGGAATAGCCGCGAAGCTATTATCTCTCCTTTCGGGTCGAAGTTCTAGAAAACAACCCTCCTTAGACCCACTTTATATTTTGTTAACTTTCTGATGTGAGCCGGTATGTCGTACGAAGGACACAAAAGTAATTTTTAAATCTTTTTGTTCGATATGGGAACCAACAAGTTCACACGAACTTATTATATAACTCAGTTTGAGAATATTTATAATTTTTGGTGTTTTAAACCAATTTGGAATTTTATTTATCTTTTCATATATATGGCGCGCGATATTGTGTATTGTTTTTTGATTTTTTTTTTTTTTTTGATTTTTTAAATGATAATTATACTAAAAAGAAATAAAAAATATTTTTGTACCCTTATTTTTTATATTTTTATAATAAAAGAAAATATTCACAGTTTCAAAAACAGATGGTCAAACGTAACGATAAACGGTTGCACAGCCACTCCACCGCAAACGGCGCCAAAAATTGTATCAACCTGACTACACCTTAAAATATAAATAAATATAAATAAAATATCAAATATATAGTAAGAATACCCAAAAGCAGAATGCAATTGATACCTCACCGAGAAGTAGTATCAGCTTTCCCGGTTCCAAAATCCCCAACGAGCTGGAATGGTAAATCGATACCCGATCCAAACATGCTTTGAATGTTTTGAAGGAAGGAATGAGTTAAGGGAAGTTGAAAAAGTCAAATTAAACAATAACGGACTAAAACGTTTAAGAAAAACCTAAAAATTATGAAATTAAACTAGAAAACGAAAGCCCGAATACCGGACAAAAGGGGGAAAACCTAAAATCTTTAAAAATAACCCTACGGAAAATTTTTCACTTCTAAACTACTCTACGGGTCAAATAACGAAGAATGAAAAAGACTAGACCGAAAACGGAGTTCGTTTGACCCAAAAACGAGTCAAAACAAAAACCCGTACCCGGACCCGTTCTTTAAAAGAAGAAAAGTTATAAAAATGACCCTACGAAAAATTTTATATTTTTCCTACAAACTAGATGATAAAATAAAATTTTCCTAAAAAGCAAAATATTTTTTTGATAATTTTTGTATTTATTATGAATTAAATAAACTTTTAACTAAATTAAATTATAAAAAATACTAAATGTTTACGAAAAATTCTGAAAAATTTACAAAAAATACTAGGCTTTATAAAGTTCCTACGAAAAATAAGAAACACAAATAAGCTCCACAAATAAGCCCGAAAATAAGCTTAACAGCTTATTACACTTATAACCCAAAAACACCCTTAAGTAACAAACACCTTGGGTCTTTAACGAAAAAGACCCAAGGGCGCAGTGGTAAGGTGTGTTATAAAAGGGGGTTTGTATCGAGAGGTCCCGGGTTCGAGTCTTGCTCACCCGGCCTCTTGTCTTTCCCCCTTTTTTTATTTTTCGAAAAGTTCAGGGTAGGAAATGTAAGAAGTGAAACTAAAGGGTAGGCGGGTGAACTATGGTGAATTTACACCATAGTACAAACGGGTACCCCTGAACTTTGGGAAAAATACACAATAGACCTCGCGACTTGGCTTATTTTTAGCTTATTAAAAAAAATGAGTTTTGGCAAAAACTTAAAACTAAAAAGTTATAAAAGAGCTTATTCTCCACAACTTTAATAAAAACACTTTGCACTTTTATCCACAGAATAAGCTACAAAATAAGCATATTTTTAACAGAAGCTAAAAACTAAGATTTGACTAAATCATTTGGACAAATAAGCTAGAAAAGTAAAATAAGCATAGAACTAAAGTATAACTTTCAAAAAAACTACTAAAAACAAAATTACTCATGGAATAAGCAACAATCACTAGGAATGAACTAAGCCACCCTACACTTAACTTGTGATAAAGAACAGTTAGGGTGGCTCATTTAACAGCTTAAGAATAAAGCTACAAATGACTTTTCAAAAAGCTGAATTTCTACAACTGTGTACAAGAGCATATGAGCTCTTGAAATAAGCCAAGAGGTTTGGCTTAATAACCAAAAAGAAAAAAAAAAAGAGCTTAAAACCCCCCTTTTGCTCCAGGGGAAGATTAAGGCATTAAAAACTAGGGGCATTATTTGACAGCTTAGTAAAAGCTGTCAAATAAGCTCAATTTAAAAAGGATACGCTAAAAACAATTTAATACCCTAACTTAAGGACTTATGCACCAAGTTTGAGACATATTAAAACTCAAAAAGCTTAGCTGGATTTGTTAAATGAAAAAGGCTATGATTTTTTTTTTTATTTTTTTTAACTGTAACAAGAGCAAACCTGGTTGATTTGACCCAAAAAGTCAAATGACACCAAGGGTTTGTTATAACTTGTTTAACACACACAAGACTCTTACTTTTTGAACTAACACTCAAAATCCAAGTGCTTAATGATATAAGCACTTGGTGTTTTCTTAAAACACCACAGTTAACAGAATTGTCTTGGAAAAACTTTAAAAAACACAAATTTAAACTAAAAGACTTTTGCAACATCTTAAATCAAGCTTAACAACTTAAACTAAGATCTTTTTGATGACACCACCCATACTTGAACCCATTTTTGACCCAGATTTAAGGGGTTACCTAAACACCCCTTAATATCTAATTATCCAAACTAAAATGAGCTTAAAAACTGATTTAAAAAAACTAAACCGCCAAAACATTTTATCTACTCACACTAAATTTAACCTACTAAAGCTAATTAAGCACTTAAAACTACAGCTTATTAGGAAAAATACACTAGTTTCTCTCCTTCTATTGATACTAGTGATACAGTTTTAAAGAAAACTTAGGATTTTCTCAGTTTTGTCTAATCAAAAACCAGAAAACAACTAGGATAGGCCTAAACAAACATGCATTGAATAAATTCAAGACAAACTTGAATAGAAAAAGCTATGAATTTGCTTAAAATGAAATCAAGCACATAAAACCTGAGATTGTAGAAACTTCTTCACCAAGACATCCAAGTGAAGAGTCCTAGGTGATCCCTAATGGCACCTTGCCCACTAGACCTTAATCAACAAGCTAAATAAGCTAAACCACTTATTAAGCTCTTAGGCTTCCAAGTAAGCTTTAATTTGAATTCAAATGAGAACTTAAACTAAATGAGCTAAAAAACAGAATTTAAAAAGCTTTTACAAAGATTTAAACTAAATTGTGACTTAATAACAAGAATAAAGCTCAAAAAGCTTATTGGAGCTTATTGAAATGAAAACCAAGCTTAAACTTGAAAGCAACACAATTGGAAACTAAACCACAGAATCCGTATTACCCAAAACAATGAAGTACAAGCTGAAAGATAAATGGTACAAGTGCTTAAAGCTGAGTTTAAAAAGCTTAAAAGAGAATTTGCTTAAAATTACGAAAAATTACAAACTAAAAATATAAAACTTGCTAACTAACTCCTGACTTCTGTCTTCTTCTTCCCTTTTTATAAGCTGCTAAGGTGCTTGTTGTGTTAGTTTGGTGAGAGCAAAACCAAGAATTCATCTAAACCGTCGAAATTGCCTTGGGGATTTGTGGGATTGCCAACTTGGCATGGGTTTAAGTGGAGGAGGGGGGATAAGTTTGTTCATGGGGTTTTTGAGGTGCTGGTTAATAAGGGTGAAGTTAACCCGTGAGTGGGTTTTGGGTGTGACAAAAATGGGCGGGAAAAATTGTTTGTACAAGTTGGGGGTGACAGGGGCGAGGTTTAGGCAAATGGCAAGGTTAGTCCTCCAAGGTGTTAAGTTACATTGCATCTATGGTCCTTGTTGTTAAAACCTTTTGGGGACTTGGCAATTTCAGTCCCCAAAGGTTATGTGACTAGTTACATAACACGTCCTTGGTGGTACAAGTTTAGAGGACATGACATAATAAGCCCTTGGAGTACAACTTTGGTTAAATGGCAATATGGCCCTTCTCTTCTTTTCTCCTCTTTTCTTTTGTAATTATAAGTTTAGGGATTTATAATTTCAGTCCCTAAACTTATATTTCTTTGACTTTTGGCCTCGGGGTTGACTTAGGTTGACTTTGACTTTGACCCGTTGACTTTTCTGTTGACTTTTTGACTTGATTGGCTTTGATTTGGCTTTGTCTTTCACAGTCTTTTCCATTCCGAGTCCGGTTTTGTCGTTTTGGCTTTGTTTTTCGTCCTTTTCTTGGTTATCCGTTCCTGCACAACACAGTTAGCAAAACAAGCATATATTTGGTATTTTAAGTCCGTTTTTGGTTATTTTAGCTCGTTTTTAAAGGTAAAAGGTATGTGTGATTAAGCACATACCATTCCCAATTTCCCTGGTAATATCTTATTCTATGAAACGGGACCCTGCAAAGGAATTGCAAAATCTTGTATGTAAAATGAACAAAATAAAAATAATGAAAGTATGTGTAGTAATATTGGCTATTAACTTGGTTGAATTAGGTACGTAAGGGGGGGCGGGGGGGGGGGGGGGCGCCTCTTTGTATGTGTATGTCGATGTTTGATGGTGGTAACAATAACAGCAGTTTATCTAACACACACACACTCTCTCTATCATACATTACTTGGATTGTTATATGAGAGGTTTATATATACCAGTTACTGTTGCGAAGAATTGGTCCCTCATTTTGTGTAAGCCTTGACATGCGAGAATTTCATACGGGCCCCCTAATTGGTTGGTTGGGTGAGATACAATTTATTTATACAATTTTAATAATGGTGTAAGAGTAACTTTTTAAATCCCTTTAGCCAAAAACATCTATTTATTTTGTTACAATGTTTTGAATCAGCACATGAACTCGTGGATGGAGTTAATGATTAGGAGGAGGCCTTCTAATGCCAACTGGACAGTGGCCTATACTAGTACAATAAGTGTACATCCAGAGAACAACCAATTTATCCTTCATAATGACCCTCACGTCATTGGAACATTGGATGGTTCCACGCGTCCGTATCCATCCTGGAATGATGTTATTGGGTACTTTATTTAGTTTAGTTATTCCTTATAAAAACTTTATAATACAACTATATGCATGTTTGTATTTAATTAGTAGTATATTAACTTTGAGCTGTGTGTGTTTTTTTGCCAAAACATGTTGCTAGCTGGAAATCATTGGGCCACGGGTGTTATCATTTAGCCGAATCTCATTTTACCGTGTTTACTCCATGGCTATTGAAGGATACAAGGAAGTGAAATCACACTAATTAAGTTGTTGGACCCACCGTGGCTTAATCACATTTTGGAAGGTCAGAGGTTGTTTTAAAATGAACTAGACGACCGCAGTATTTTATATTCATACAATCAAGTTTGGAAATAGATGTCCCTCAACAAACAACATGTCAGATTGTGGAGTCAATCACATGTAGGTTAATCTATATGTTTGTGATCACAAACACAGCCAGTATTGCAAGGTGATACTCAACAGTTTTCGGATGAGTCGATATGGTATGGTTCTACATTAGAGGTTCAACGGATGAGTCGATATGTTATGGTCATACATTAGACGTTCAACGGATGAGTCGATATGTTATGGTCATACATTAGAAGTTCAACGGATGAGTCGATATGGTATGGTTGTACATTAGAGGTTCAACGGATGAGTCGATATGTTATGGTCATACATTAGACGTTCAACGGATGAGTCGATATGTTATGGTCATACATTAGAAGTTCAACGGATGATTCGATATGGTATGGTTGTACATTCGATGTTCAACGGATGAGTCGATATGGTATGGTTCTACATTAGAGGTTCAACGGATGAGTCGATATGTTATGGTTATACATTAGACGTTCAACGGATGAGTCGATATGGTATGGTTATACATTAGACGTTCAACGGATGAGTCGATATGTTATGGTTATACATTATACTCCTGCCAAAAACTCCCGCCAAAAACTCCCGCCAAATACTCCCGCCAAAAACTCCCGCCAAATACTCCCGCCAAAAACTCTTTTATTCCATAAAAACAGATACTATCACAACCACAAACATATCACACACTCTTACCATCACAACCACAAAAAAATGGTGAATATGGTGCCACATGAAGCTTTTGCGTGTAGTTGTGCAGAAGGAGATGTAGTTCTTCGACAATCGTATAAACCTGAGAGTTACGGTAAACTATACTATGCATGTCCAAAATCAAAGGTGAACAATCACATGTTTTTTATTTGTGTAATATATAAATATTCTGGTTAGTTGTTAAAAGAATTGATTTCTTTACTATTTAACAGCCTCCGAAACATTTTGGATGTGGATTTTTTTTATGGAAAGAGACCCGACTTCGTCAATTGATGAGTTCTCCTGGAGCTCCATCGACTCCAAGTTACTCTGCAGGACATTCAACACCTCCAAGCTATTCTTCAGGACCTTCAACGCCTCCAAGCTATTCTTCAGGACCTTCAACACCTACAAACTATTCTCTAGGATCTTCAAGAAATAGAGAGTGCTCAAACTGCAAGCACTTGCGTGGAAAGATAAGTGTACTCAAGGCAACAATGGAAATGCATATGCATCCGGAATTTTGGAAATGCATATAATGATCATCGGTTGATCTTCGAACGAAGTCTCACCTATGTTTATCTTTTGATCTCCTACTCTCATGACATATGTTTATCTTTTGATCTCCTACTCTAATGCACATATCGTTTCCATATTTTTGTTTGAACGATGACCTATACTAAAAATGGATCAAGTAATAATAACATCTGATCACACATATTATTTTTTCTTACACGAAAGTAGCTGTAATTTCTAGTAGTGTAAAAAGATAAAATGTTGATTCAGAAAGAACAACAAGGAAATGACAAGAAGAGAAGGGTACAATGGAAATTCACCCAAAATAACAAGAGACAAGAAAAACCCAATTGTCTGAGGTTGTGTGTTACAAATGCGGTGAAAAGGGGCATATCAAACGCTACTGCAAGAATCCCAAGAAGAAAAAATAGAATTCAAACAAGAAGGATGAATCTGCTAATGCAGTGGAACAAGTTGATACCACAAAAATCACTCAAAGTTTCTGAAATGAACATTGAAATGATTCAGGAACGGCATATGGCTATGGACAACAACGGATGACTTGTGGTATGAATTCTGGTGCCACTTACACAGTTTGGCACAAATAGAGACTAGTTTCAAAACGTTATCAAGAAAACTGAAGAATGGACATGAAGTTATAATGGTGACAATCATACTTCAACTGTTAATGACGCAGGAAACATGGATATCCATTTCACATCTCGAAAGAAGTTAACCCTTATGAATGTTCTTCATGTTCCTAACATTAGGAAGAATCTTGTTTCTGGTTTTAAACTTTGTAAAAGTGAGGTTAAGGCTGAGATAGAATCGGACAAGGTGATACTGTCGAAGGCCAATGTATTTGTAGGAAAAGCGTATGCTTGTGATGGCATGTTCAAACTCAACATCAATAAAATTACAAGTTCTGCTTACTTGCCTGATTGCAATTTTATTTCCAGTTTTAATATTCAATGCTCTACTTTCAATTTATGCAATAATCGTTCTTAGGACTCATAAATTATAGACTATAGAAAGATATGTTTAAACAATGCATTAATATCCTATACTGGAGAACATAAAGATAAAATTGAAATATGGTTCAAGCGAAAATGAAAAGAAAACATTATCCTAAGGTGGATAGGCAATCTGAAATTTTAGAGTTAGTACATTCTAATATATGTGAATTGAATGGACAATTAACTAGAGGAGGAAATAGGTATTTCATAACTTTTAATGATGATTGCTCTAGATATACATATGTTTATTTGTTGAAATCAAAAGATCAGGCCTTCGAAACATTTAAAATTTATAAGGCTCAAGTAGAAAACCAAAGAGGCAAAAAGATACAAATTCTAAGAAGGGATAGAGGCGGTGAATACTTTTTCACCGAATTTTCTTCCTATTGTGAATCACATGGTTTGATTCATCAAAGAACAACTTCATATACACCTCAACAGAATGGTGTTGCTGAAAGAAAGAATAGAGTTTTGCAAGATATGATTAATGCTATGTTAGTCAGTGCAAACTTGCCAAAGAATTTGTGGGGTGAAGTCTTGCTTATAGCATGTCATGTAAGTAATAGAATAATTACAAAGAAACTACAACTTTGTCGTTTAGCGGAAAATGGCGCAATAACGAAAATATTGGAGCGCTTTTTGGCAAAATTAAAAAAGGTTTCCCCGGCGACATGTCGCCAAGGAAAGTTTTATTAAAAAATTATAACATTTTATTAATATATCAAAACTATATTTTTTACTAAAAGTATATTATTTAAAATTTAAAAAATATATTATTTAAAATTATTTTTTATAAAATATATAATTATTAATTACAATTATTTTTTATAAAATATTTAATCGGTTCGTTTCGGCTGGGTCGGTCTAGTTTTTCTGTTCATTCCGGTCGGTTCGTATAGTAATTATTATTTAAAATTATATTTTATAAGATATATAATTATTATTTACATTTATTTTTTATAAAATAATATAATCGGATCGTTTCGGCTGTCTTTCCGGTTTTCTCGGTTGGTTCCGGCGGGTTGTATATAATTTATTATTTAAAATTATATTTATAATTAGAAAATATAATTTACAATTATATATAAAAAAAATATATAATCGGTTCGTTTGGTTAGGTCGGGTATGGCTATCGTTACACAATAGAGGTCAACGGATGAGTCGATATGTGTTGTTAAACATAGGGTTTCTACGGATAGACGATTTGTTTATGGTTGTACATTCGAGGTTCAACAGTATGAGTCTATATGTACGGTAATACATTAAGGCTACAACGGATAGTCAATATGTGTTGGTTTATACGAATAGATTCAACGAGTCGATATGTTATGGTTATACATTAGAGGTTCAACGGATGAGTCGATGTGTTATGGTTATACATTAGAGGTTCAACGGATGAGTAGATGTGTTATGGTTGTACATTAGTGGTTCAACGGATGAGTCGATATGTTATGGTTATACTTTAGAGGTTTGATAAGTGTTAAATTGTATATATAAAATACCCAGGATTTTGCCAATAAAAGCCAAAAAATATGCCAAAAGAAAGAAATATGTGTGCTTTTGTGTCTCAATGTGCAGGAAAGGATATTAAAGGCAAAAAGAGCAAAAACGACCAAAAACCGACAAGAAATGAAGAGACAAGACAAGAGTGAAGAATGGAAGCCAATCTCAAAAGCCGGATTAAGCCCGTGAGCAAGAAAAGTCAAAAGTGGGTCAAGATTATGAAATAACAAAGTCAACTCTTGAAGAAAATGACTTTTCTACCCTTTGAATGAGATGGGAAATTACCAAAATACCCTTGGGCCAATTTCTTTTATACCCGGATACATAATAAACCACAAAGCCCAAAATGAGCCCATAATCCAAGCCCATTTCATGTTCACTTAAACTACAAGGGCCAGAAGTGTAAACTTCTAAACTTATTTTACACTACACTATGAAGATAGAAACACAAGGGCTTGTATTGCAATTCTCCCAAAGTTTCAAACCACACGCGGGCAAACTTTTCTCTATAACCGTCTTCCAACAAACTTTCCCGCCCAAAATCCACACAACCCAAACCAGCCTCTCCTTCTTCCCCAGCACTCCTACTTCATTCCCACCAATCACAAATGATCACCACGTCATTTGAGACACCTGGCAACATTTCATTGGCCCGAACACGTGGCCAAAGCTCATCAACGGCTACAAAGAAGTTTAAAAAGATCAACGGCTCACATTCCATGGAAGATTCTAGAAATTCTCACTTCTCTTCTCCATTTCTCTATAAATAGGACACTTAGGGTTCATTTTAAAAAGTTAGTGAGTGAGTTTAATTTTCAGTTTGTATTTTTCCTTACTTTTAAGCATTTTCTTTTAAGCTTTTCAAATCTGATTTCATCACTTGTACTATTGTTATTTCGGCTTGTACCTTTTACTTTTGATCAATAAAATCCTAATCTCAGTTTCCTTGTTCTTTGATTTCAATTTTAAGCAATCTTTACTTCATAAGCTCTCATAAGCTCTTTTGAGCTTAAACTGTTTTTAAGCTCAATTTCAGTCAAATTCTAGTTAAAAGTGTCTCTTTCACTCTTTTTGTTCATTCATAAGCCAGACATGATCACTTGAGGTAATTTGATTCTCTTTGGAAGCTATTTGGAGAAATAAGCTCTTAAAAGCTTATTGAGCTTTTAAGCAAGGTTTAGAGGCAAGGTGCCATATAGGTTTTGATTTGTAAGCCACTCATTCAGATAGAGTGGCTAGTTCTGAGACTACACATTTCAGGTTTCACTTTTTCTATTTCATTTTAACATTCCTTTAGCTTATTCATGTAGCTTATCTCTTTGTTTACCTTGTGCTTAATCCTGTTTAAAATTGTCTAGTTAGTTTAGATATGCCCGGTCATTTAAGGCTTGGGGGGGGGGGGGGGGGGTAAAAAAAAGAGGGGGGGGGATGGATAGGGGGGGGGGGGGGGGTAGTGGGTTGAAAAGATTGTTTGGGATTGGGGGGTAGTGTTGGTAGTTTGGAGATGTGTATGGGTTAGAGGATTTGTGTGTTATTGAGTGTTAGTAGTTGGGATGGTTGTTAGGTGGGGGTTGGAGATTTGGATTGTTGGTGGTGTGGTGTTGTGTTTGGGTGTTGGGTGGGTTTGTTGGTGTTGTGTTGGTTGGGTATGTGATGGTGTTTTGTTGGGTTGATTTGGTGTAATTGTGAAATATTTTTAAAGGATTTTGTAGGTAAGTGGGTGGGGTGTTTGTGTATAGGGGTTTTTGTGTTAATCTTAGTTTGTAATTGTCAAAAGTTTAAAGATTAATAAGCTTGTGTTACACAGGGTAGTTTTAAGTGAAAAAGTTTTAGATTTTAGTGTCTCATAGCATTCTATTGTTCAAGTATGGTTAATATAGGTTGAGTAACACTAAGTGAGTTGGTTCATGAGTTCTGAATTTAGAAACTTAGCCTGCATATAAATATTTGGTCAAGTATATCAGCAACAACAGTTAATACTGTTGTTGCTCATTCATTTTCTAAGCTTCTTTCTAGCATTTATAATTAGAGTTTAGATTTGTCGGTATTAAGCACCTTGTAATCTCCATGTAGCTTAATATAATATACTTTTAAAGTTTCAATTTTAAGCTCTAGTGTAGTTTTTAGAATCTTGCAAAAGTAGTATAGTAGCAGCTGAGACTTCTAGCTTATTTTCTTTTTGATTTCTTATTTCTAGTTGTAATTTTTAAAATCCTTTTATCTAGGTTTATTCAAGGTTTATAGTATAGCTTTTTTCAAAGCTTAAGCTTTTAGGATTTATTTTTAAGCGAATTAGCTTAATTAGATTTTGCTTTAAAATGCGTTATAACTGAATCTAGTCTTTTCATAACAAATTTCTTGTTAATCTTGTTAACCTTCAGCTATTTCTTTTTAAAAAGTAAATAGTATACATCTTAAGCTTTTCATAGCAACTTTTGGTTTTCATTTTCATGTAGTAATAAGCAAGTAATAAGCAAAAGTTTAAAAAGTTAGATTTTCAAAAGCAAAACTTGAGTTTCTGTTGTGCAGTATTAGGTGCTTAATTTCTAGCTTATTCAGTTGTTAAAAGCTCAAAGTGCTTTTATTAAAGTTGTAGGGGATAAGCTCAAGTTCAACTTTGTAGTTTTAAGTTTTTGCTTATTCTCATTTTTTAGATAAGCCAAAAATAAGCTATATCGCAGGGTCTGTTTTGTATTTTCTTAATAGTTAGAGGTTACCCGTTTTCACTATAGTGTAAAATCTAGTTAGTTACCCCGCCTACCCTTTACTTTCTTTTGTTATACTTTCTACCTAGTCTTTTAGGAATAATAAAATAGTTATTAAATTTTTAATATTAGTTTTAATAAAATTAGGGTTAGGTTTTAATTGGCAAAATTAAGATTCAATTTAGTTATAGAAATTGGGCATTTTTGTTCCATTAAATTTCTGTACATTTTTAGTTGTTAAAAACCATTTTTCTTTATTTTTCTAGTAAAATTTGTATTTTATAGGAATTAAAATAGATTTTTAGTAATTTCTTTTTCTTAAAAAATTCATAGAAAATAGAAAATCAGTTGAAAAATATAATTCTTTGTTGTAAGAATTTTTCTTTTTCATTGTTAGAATTTTCAAAAATTATAAAATAGAATTTAGTAATACTCTTTAGAAAAAGTGTTATTTTTAGTTTAATTCACTTTCTTTTTAAATTTGTGATGTTGAGGTATAACAAATTCAATTCTTTTTCACTAATAGTTTCTTTTTAAATTTTGATTTAGGTATAAAATTTGTTAAAAAGTAGTGCCTTAGTTTTTAAATTTCAGTTTTAGCTCACATTTTTTATTTTTGTGTGTTAATTTTTCGTGCTAGTTAATTGATTTTAGTTTCTTTAATCGTTTCTATAGTTTAATTGTTCTATTATATTCATAGTGTAATTAAAAATTCAAAAATCCTTTATCAATTCTTGACTCGAATCCGAATAATTTCGAATCTCAATTCACGACTTCGTTGGGAAACGACCCCGAGAAAGAATACTCACGTGTTAAAAATATACATATTGTGTTTTCTTAAGTGAGATTTTATCATTTTATTTCTCTTGTTTGAGAAGTAATTTGGAAAGAATTTTCACGGGATTAATACTATATATATATAAATTTGACTAGTGCTTACACCGTACACCAAATTTTGGCGCCGTTGTCGGGGAAGACGTGAACGATTTTTGAGGAAATTCGTTGAAGTAGAGTTTTGAAGACCCTTCCTTTGTAAGTTACTTTGCTATTTTTGTATAAAAATATAAAACATTCATTAATTCGATTCCTATCGAATTAATAAAAAAAACAAATAAAATAAACAAATTTGGATACTAGCTATCCATCTTAAACCATTCCAATAAACAACAAAACTAATCGTGAGTTACTGCGAGGTACGACGGACCTTTGAGTTTACAAACTATAAGTGAAGTTTAAAGAAAGAGATAGCTACTTGCTAAGAATTTCATTTCGGCTCGCTAACCTTTCCGCTCACTGTGTGCGAATTACTGGAGACTTATCGTGAAGCTTGTAATGTAACGGTTGCCAAAAAAAATAGAAATTTTTTTTTTTGATATCCTTCCTAAATAAATACTAAAAATATGTAAATTTTTTCCCAAAAATGATCTCTAATCTCAAATCTTCTTGTATTATTGGTCACTAGTGCATGCGCCTCGTTCCTTTCCCTGAATACACAATTCCGAGAAGACGTAATCGTCGACGTTCTCGACAACAACAAGAGGCAATCCCTATTGTTGATAAGTATCCGATTCAAATGGCCGATGACCGACCTATGGCCGAGCAACTTCAAGCTCCCACCGGGGGGTTTGAAAGTGCTATAGTTGTACCACACATTAATGCTCAAAATTTTGAACTTAAATCCTCTCTCATTAATCTTGTTCAAAATCGAATTTTTCGAGGAGGTAATGATGAGGAGCCTCATGCTCACATTCGTCATTTTGAGAGCATAACTAATAATCAAAGGTACCCGGATGTACCTAACACCACCATCAAACTTCTTCTCTTTCCATTTTCTCTTGACGGGGTTGCCAAAACGTGGCTTGACAAAGAACCCCCGAATTCTATTCTTACATGGGATGACTTAGTGTCTAAGTTCATCAACTTTTTCTTTCCACCTTCTAAGACTACCAATCTTCGGAATGAAATAACGAATTTTCGACAAATTGCTCAAGAATCTTTCTCCGAAGCTTGGGAGCGTTTCAAGGAACTTCTAAGGAAGTGTCCTCATCACGGGTTTTCACTCATGCACCAATTAGACACATTCTATAATTCGTTGAGCTATAATGATCAAGATTCTCTTAATTCCGCTGCCGGTGGCAATTTTCTCTACAAAAGTCCAACCGAAGGATTACAAATCATAGAGAATAAAGCCAAAGTTAGATGTTCACGGAACGCCGTGATGCGAGTGAGTACGAATGCTCCTCCATCTTCTTCTACTTCTTCATCATCTAACTTCGAATTCCAACAAATGGCAGCGGCATTAGAGGATAAGATGACTTTGACTTTTAGGAATGAAATGAATGAGATGAAAAATATGATGAAAGCTCTTGTGCCTACTCCCACTCCGATTAAAGCGGTGGAGGAAAGGTGTACTACTTGTGGTAGTAATCATAGTTATAATGTGTGCCCAATGACTAGAGGAGGTTATGAGTACCCGGTTTATCATGATAATTTCCAACAATTTCAACAAACCGCTTCGGTCGGTAACTTTGTTCAAAATGGAAATTCTGGATACCGTCCTCCCAACTTAGCAAACCAAATAAGACCACCGGGCTTTAATCAACAGAATAACAATAGGAATGTGAATGCTAATCAAGGTTATCATAGAACTGGGAATAATGGGAACCAAGTTAACCATGGAGCTAACTCGGGCTTAACACAACAAGCTCAAGCTTATCAAGCCCCGAGTACACAAGTTCCGGTGACTTATGCTAGATTTGAGGCTTACACAAAAGCAAATGATGTTACTTTGAATAATTTGCAAAAGAATTTGAATGATTTCAAAAGGGAACAACAAGATTTTCAAAATGAGCAAAGGAATTTTCAAAATATGATGCTTAACATGTTTCAAAAGCAAATGGGAAATAACAATGCATCGGGTTCGGGAACTTTACCAAGTAATACTATTCCTAATCCTAGAAATGAAGTCAAGGCTATCACCACTAGGAGTGGTTTAGCCTATGATGGACCATACCCCTAGCACCACCTCCTAAATGTCAATTCGGACAATGAGAATTGGTAAGGAAACTGAGGTGACAAAGAACCAAGTGCAACCCACAGTTCATAAATACCGCAAGAGTCCCAACCTCAGTAGTTCCAAAACAAGGACATAAAAAAAAAAAAAAAAGTTCCTAAAATAGAGAAAAAGAACCATAGTTGAGCCTAAGTTGTTAAGAACCTTCAAGAACTAAGACAAATTTGCCTTTAGCCCTTCAAGAGATGAAAAAGGACAAGAATCTGAAGAGATGATATCTTAGCTCGCAAGTTCATAGAAATCTTCCTATCTTCACTTTGAGCTAGCTTTGCGATGCTCTTGTCCACATGCCCAAATTTTGCATAATGATCAAAAAGTTGTGAAGCAATAAGGACAAAGATTGATTGAGATAACAAAGACGCCAAGAAAGCAAATGCTCCGTCGATCATCTCAAAAAGCTTCCCGAAAAGCTTGGTGACCCAAGACGATTTCTCATTCCTTGTGATTTTGGGGAATTTGATAATCACTTGGCACTAGCGGATCTAGGTGCAAGTATCAATCTCATGCCCTTATCTATTTAGAAAAAACTTGGACTTCCCGACCTACAAGAACTTTAAAATGTATTTAGAATAGCCAACCTGTGAAACAATTTCTAAACCCCTCGGGATAGCCAAAAATGTGTTCGTTAAGGTCGAAAATTCTATTTCCCGGTCGATTTTTGTTGATATTAGACTTTGATGCGGACCACCGTTCCTTTTATTTTTAAGAAGGCCATTTTTAAAAGAACATCTCATGCGCTTGATTGATGTTTATGAGGGGGAGATCATCTTAAGACATGATGATAAATCTTTGATATTAAAGTGTGGTGATACTCCCACAATTTCTTATGATAATTTTGAATCCGTGAAACGAATTAACCTTATTGATGCAACTTGTGCGGAGTATGCTCCAAAAGTTTTAGACTTTACCGGAGAGTGGTGATTCCCACTTCTATCATTTCAATCCACCTTCTTTCACTCCTTTTTGAAGGAAAGTGATATGATTCTTGAGGAAGAAAATAAAGAGTTTTTATGACAAGAAATGAATCTTTAAACATGATTAAAATGAAAGAATATAAATGATAGGAGGGTGATGTAACTTACTGGAAAAATTGCTTGAAGTGTTAAAATGATGATCCATTCACCACTCACTCCTCTTGAGATTCAAAAAGGGAATTTTAAAAAAATTGTTGAATCGGTTAAAACATCAATAGAGGAACCACCCGAGCTAGACTCAAAAGAGTTGCCTTCTCATCTTGAATACGCTTTTTCTTGAAAAAGATAATAACTACCCTATAATTTCAAAGATTTAAAAAGATGATGAGAAGGTAAAACTTATTGAGTGTTCTTAATGCTCACAAAAGTGCCAAGCTTGGAAAATCTCCGACATTAAGGGAATTGATCCAAAATTTTGTACACACAAAATCTTAATGGAGGAATATTACAAGCCGGTTGGTCACATGCAAAAAGGGTACCTAAAATACATGAGGATCATTAAGAAAAGAGTCATCAACTTCTGATGCCGACTTGATTACCCATATCGGGATAGGTCCATGGGTGCCCAGTTCATTGCGATCCATAAAAAAGGAGGGGATGACCGTAGTGATGAATAATGACAATGATCTTATTCCCAACCCGACATATGACCGGTTGAGAGTAAAAACTTGATTATAGGAAATTGGAATGGAAGCCACTAGGAAGAACCATTTTCCCTACCTTTCATGATCTAAAGCTTAAAGTTTACGGGGAATGAGTTCTATTGCTTCTTAGACGGATTTTCCGGGTACTTTCAAATCCCGATTGACCCACAAGACCAAGAAAAGACCACCTTTACTTGCCCCTATGGGACCTTTGCCTACAAAAGAATGCCTTTTGGCCTTTGCAATGCACCGGGACTTTTCAAAGTGCAAAACGGCCATATTTCCTGACATGATAGAGAAAACCATGAGGGTTATTTTTATGTAAACTTTTCGGTTTTTGGGGATAATTTTTCAAAGTGCCTGAAAATCATAGATAAAGATGTCATAATCGATGTGAAGAAACAATGTCTTGTGCTTAATTGGGAAAAATGCCATTTCATGGTAAAATAAGGAATAGTTTTGGGACATAAAAATTTAAAAGCGGTTTAATGCGTTGATAGGGCAAGAAGTTAGAAGTGATAGCTAAATACCTTACCCGACCACGGAAAAGGGTCCGAATTTTTTTAGGTCATTCGGTTTTTATCGAAGGTCATACAAGACTTTTTCAAAAATTTTCAAGACCCATGACTCATCTTTGGAAAACGAAACTCCTTTTTGTCCTATTTCGGAGAGTGTAAATAAGCTTTTAATGATCTATAGGAAGAAGTTGATTGAATCACCAATACTTGTTGTGCCTAATGGGATTATGATTTTTTTGAAAAAATGGTGTGATGCCAGAGATTTTGCTCTGGACCGTTCTAAGACAAAGAAATGATAAACACTTTCATCCAATTCTGACCCAGTTCCCTATAACCTTGGCTCTGGTACCATCTATAACACCCCCAAAATCAGGTAGCAGCGGAATAGTAACATTGGGGTGCTACTTCAAGTACAACAAACAAGATATAGGAAATGACCAAGAATGGACGTTTTAAGATAATATTTCATTTATAGCAAAATATCAGAGTTAATACATTAGGTCCCATAAGTTTTTGTTGTCATAAACATCCAACATACATTTAAACAAAATCTCAAAAGATGACTTAAGTTTTATGAAAGACAAAAGTTGCATATAATAAAAACACAGAATCCATCTTCATTGATATCCGCCACGGCTCCCCTTCATACCCTAGGACCTGAAATTTACATGCTAAAAGTCAACACAAAGGTTGAGTGAAATCATAGGTTTGTTGGTAAATTGGTGGACCACAAGATCGATGTAATAATAGACTCTAAAACACATTTAGTAGTCCAAAACGTTTATTATTGCACTAAGCTCATGAACCCGAAGCCTTAACTAGTTTGTGCCCCAAATGTATAGGATGCTTGCCAACAACCTAAAAGTATTCTCAATGTTAAATGCACCATGGTCAACTTGTGACCAGAAATTCCAGGTGGGGATTGTCAGTCCCGATAGATCTATCCACAACACTCGCGCTCACTACAATAGCAATTGACGGTTCATGATATAGTAGGGACTTAATTGGCAATAGTGGTAACTTAGGCAATAATATTCAGGCAGTAATCTGGATAGCATACAGTTTAAAACACTTTGAAAACACTTAGAAAAACACTTGTGTCCAATAGTAAAATAAGCAATGTAATTCACCCCTTAGAGTTTGTAAAACAATTAAGTAGTAAAAAGGGGGCTATGAACTCACCTTGAGTACTGATAGTCCAATAATCACAGATAAAATGTCACGCAAAACGTTAAAAGAGCATGTATTCCCTTCGCGGTTTATAAAACATTGAAAAGATTGAAATGCGTGAACAATGAACACACTAAGTCCCTGAAAAGTAAATCACAATTGTTTATAAGAAAAACGCGTAATAAAGAGGTTTGTAACAAGCATGTATCCCCCTCGCGGGTTTATAAAGCATGTAAATAAGTAAAAGCGAGGCTATGAATCTCACAATATCGGTTTTAAGTACTTGTGTATATTAAAAACAATTGAGCATGTATCCCCCTCGCGGGTTTATAAAGCATGTAAATAAGTAAAAGCGAGGCTATGAATCTCACCTTAGAAGTGAAGTGATGAAATAATCAGTAAATGCAAAAATTGTCACGAAATAACCGAAAGCACCCTAAGTAAAATATGGGTCGTATAAGTAACCAAGTACTTATAATTAATAACTTGAATATCATCTTATATTTATTTTTATATTGTACTATCGTTCGGAGCTATCAATTAAAAGTCATGACAATACGTACGAGGAGCAAGGATACTTTAAATCGTAAATCCAACACTCTCATACCGCCATCCGCAATAAAAGATGCCTCATTATGAAATTCCCAAGAAAATAGTAACACTTTGGTAACTAATAACACACAATATATTTCTATATAGCTACATCACCATCTTAGTTGCGTTTTGTGAAATTATGATTAATAATAGTATTTGATAATTAAATACCAAGGATTTTATATCCCTTATAATCGTTAAATTGTTTAATAGACCGCCTTTGTAAAATAATATTTATAATAAATGTCTAAAAACCTAATTATAAATATTAATTAAAATGATTCATAAAGTTTTTGGCAAAAAGTTTTTTATTAAATACGAACCAAACACTATTCACCTCAGTAAATAGGTGCACAAGTTTAGAAATAGTGTGTAAACTATTCCCCCCTACCCTTCCCCCCTCCTTCCCCCATTCCCACTTTCCCCACGTTTAAACCTTGTGTACTTTCCTTCGTTCACCTTTCCGTATTTGAAAGATATATCCAAATAATCGTATTTTTAAAAGTTATAATCTCTGATGGAAAGTAATTTTTACTAATCAATGAATATAATAATTTTATAAAAATTTAATTAGCTAATCGTATAATTCCGTCATAACATATTCGTTTAAAAACTCCAATTTTTAGTAACTTTTCGAGCACGTTTCTTGTAATTGAAGTTTTTAATCAATAATTGATGTTTATAAAGTATAACGTTTCTGTGATGAATAGTACTTTTTTTTTTTTTATAAAAAAAAAAAATATTTTTTATATTTGGTAATATTTTTAGTTTGTTTTTTTTTTTTTTAAAAATTAAAAAAAAAAGGTTAAAAAATAAAAATTTTTTTTTTAAAAAAAAAAAACCTATATCATAAACTTGTTAAATAGCGTATCTTCTTCGTTATTAATCGGTTTTTTCGAGTTCCTTTTATGACCCCCCCTCGATCACTATGTGACATGTAATTATTTTATAAAATCATAAAACATATAAGTAAATTTGAATTACAAACATCCCCTTAAGATATTATTTCTCAGAATGTGTTATAAAACTTATTTTTTTTATGACTTTTAAGCTTTACCAAACTTTGTTACAAACCCATTAGAACCCCTTAATAATCTTATGTCTTACATATATTAGGTCCATGAGGTCAATTGATTTTGTCTATTATTTCCAGTAACAAGTGTTCTACTAAATCCCCCCTTTTTTCCTTTTTAATCAAAACCCATTAAAGAAACCCTACATGGTGATATAGCTAAATAAAACATTATGAACACAAAAAATCATAAGTAATGAATACATAAAAAGTCTTAGGTACCCTTGATGATATGTAGTAAATGAAGACCAAACAAATCTAAACCCTTGGTTAGATCAAAAAACAAAGCTTTGCACCAATTTAAAACCCTAGATTAGGTTTGAAACCAAATCTTCCAATCATTGGCTCCAAATACTTGCAAATGTTAACCAATGCTTGTAAACACCTTAGAAGGTCTTAGGAATGATGTGTGTATGCATGTAAAAGTGGTAGAAATTTTTTATGGATTTTAGAAAAGGGGTGTTTCTTGAGCTGTGGCATGTATAGAAGAAGAAATGGGAGAATTTTTGTGTATTTTCACCTTAGAAATGTGTTTTGTATGTTTTTTCTTACTATTTTAAGCCTTTATATAGGGCTTGTGTTAACTAAGGTTAAGAAACTCTAGTTAATTAACTAGTAGGTTAAGTTAAGGAAAATACTAAAAGAAATATTAGATAAAACTAATAAATATCTTATAAATATCTAATAAATATCTTATAAATTAGACTGCGAGCTATACCAGAGGTTGAGGAACAAAGATGACACGGTTCATAAAATGGATAGTTTTATGATCATAAGAAAAATAAGCGAGACATGCTAAAATTTTTACGATGCTCGAAACGATTAACGAACGCGCGGTCAAATGTCGACTCGCGGAACGTCCAAAAAAAAATAAAAGTAACCCAATCTTTTCCAAAATTTTCATAATAAATACGAAAATATTTTATTATCGACAAATAAAAATTTAAATTCGACACACACTCACGTAAGAACTAAAAAGTAGATGACGTCGAAAATGACCTGAAATAACAGAATGTTACAGTCCTTCCCGATAAATGACCTGTCCTCAAGGCTCAAGGTTGCGACATTTGACGAAGGTAACGAGTTTTCGGAAAAAGATTCGGATATTTCATCGAAATTGTGTTGAGAAGAAGTGTAGGTTTTAAGTGATTTTACTCTCAACAGACCATGGTCTTCTCCTGAAAGCATAGGTAAATCCAGTCTATCACCAAATATACATAGGAGATTAAGCTCTGTAAATTTGAGGGTCCACTGATGTATATGCTCATTTTATCAAAATAGTGTGATGTAGAATGTATCAAATAGTTTTAATAACGAAATGAAATAGTCATTAAAGTAAAACGTGAAGTAGATCATAGTGTGACAACAAAAATGATCTATAGGTTGACATCGAGATTGTTTGTAAAAGCGATCGTGAACATAACAAGTATCAAGAATATCCCGAACAAATACTGAAGAATCAACAAAAATGAACGTAAAGATTTATTCAATCAATAAAATGAACGTAAAAAGTCGTGTTCAAAAGGTAGGTGCTCAAGTCGATACTATGAAGGTGACAATTTAATTGTCTTAACTCCATCAACTGGAAGGCTTCAAAACGATGGATTACAAAACAACATATGTGATTCAAAAGCATAAGAAGAGTGTTTCAACTCGGAGTCGAATGGTAAAGTAACTAGTAGAATTTACAAAATATGCCGAATTTTTGATATCATCAAAAGGGAATAAAGTAAAGTCGCGTAAATGATCGAAGTAAATCATAAGATATCAAGAAGAAATTTGTCCATAAGTATAGGTATCCATATATAATACCAGCATTGACGCTCAAGGGAGAAAATGATAAATCAGAAGTACACAAAAATCAAATGATCAATATTTAAAATCATACCGATATAAAGGTTAAATAGTAAGACGTCATATGATAGACGAAGAGAACAAATCATAGTCTAGGATATTAAATACTCATTGATCCCCATGTAATAGTAGTAGGATGCAAAAGAAGCATATAAGTACCTGGACGCGGGCGCGTGCGGATTATCGGAGAACAAGGAAAGACTCAATATTTTGAAAAACATGGTCATATTCTAGTTTTGAAAACTACATCGTTTCTCAATGACTTCAGCTCCTGATATCCATCTGGATCTGAACCATCTGGAACACCCCCCATTCGAACACGTTTATCGTAATTGAAAGTTTTCACATATTATGATGTTTATAAATATAAGTTTCTATGATGAATAGTAACTTTTTTATAAAAAATGTTTTTATAAAAGTATTAACTATCGTAAAACTTGTAAATAGCGTAACTTCTCGTTATTTATCGGTTTTTTCGAGTTCCGTTATGACCCCCGATCCTGTGACACTGTAAGTATTTTAATAAAAACATAAAACATATATGTAAATTTTGAATTACCAACAGCCCCTTGAGATAATTTTTCTACAGACTGGTGGTTTAAAACTTGTTTTTTAGGACATCTTAAGCTTTACCACTTGTTACAAACCCATTAAACCTTAATATCTTATGTCTAACATAATTAGGTTCCAGTAGGTCATCCAATGTGTTTTGTCCAAGATTCAAGATAAACAAAGTGTTCTAACTCACTTTATTCAAAACTATTAAAGAAACCCAAAATGTGAATTTAGATAAATAAAATATATGAACACATAAAATCATAAGTATGAATACCTAAAAAGGGTCTTAGTTACCCTTATGATATTAGTATGAATGACCAAAGACAAATCCAAACCCTTTGGTTAGATCAAAAACACAAGAAGAGGTACTTGCACCAATGGAAAACCCTAGATTAGGTTTGAAACCATAATCTTCCGAATCTTTGCTCCAATAAACTTGCAAATGGTTAACCAATGCTTGTTAACACCTTAAAGTTCTTAGGAATTGAAGTGTGTATGCTTTATAAGTGGAATAAATTTTTTTATGGATTGTGTAAAGGGGTGTTCTTGAGCCGTGGCATGAATAGAGAGAAATGGAGAATTTTGTGTTTAACACTTAGAAATGAGTTTTGTAATGTTTTTCTTACTAGGTTAGAGCCTTATAAAGGGCTTAAATAAGGTTATGAAACTCTAGTTAATTTTTAACTAGGTTAAGTATTAAAGAAATGATATCTAAAAGATATTTTAGATAAATATCTAATAAATATCTTATAAATATCTAATAAATATCTTATAAATATCTTGTTAATTAAACGCGAGCTATGACCAAGGTTGAGGAACAAAGATGACACGGTTCATAAAATAATATTTTATGATATAAGAAAAATAGCGAGACATGTCCGTAAATTTTTACCGATGCACGAAACGATTAACGAACGCGCGGAATCAAAAGTCGACGTCGCGGAAAGTCAAAAAAAATAAAAGTAACCCAATCTTTCTAAAATTTTCAATAATAGAATACAAAATAATATAACGACAAATAAAATTTTAAGTCGACACTCACTCACGAAACTCTCAAAAAATGACGTCCGAAAATGACCTGAAAAATACGGAAATGTATACAAGTCCATCCCCCGTGTAAATGAGGCCTTGTCCCAAGGCTAAAGATGCGACAATTGACGAAGAGTACGGGTTCGGAGAAAAGAAAAAAAAAAAAAAAAAAAATGCGAAATTTCTCCGAAATTGTTTGATGAAGAGGTGTCAGGTTTTTAAGGTGATTAATCTCACATGACATGTGTCTTGTCCTGAATGCATAGGTAAATCAGTCTATGCACCAAATATACATATGTGATTAAGCAATGTATATTGAGGTCAATGATGTAATGGCTCATTTTATCTCGAAAATAGTGTGATGTAGTAAATGTATCAAATATTTTTATAACGAAATGAATAGTGGTAAAGTAAACTGTGAAGTTAGCTCATAGGGTGACAACAAAAATGGTCTATAGTTTGACATCGAGATTGTTTTGTAAGCTATAGTCATAACAAGTATCAAGAATATCCGAACAAATGCAGAAGTAGTCAACAAAAATGAACGTAAAGATTTATTCAATCAATAAAATGAACGTAAAAAGTCATGTTCTAAAGGTAAGTGCTCCAAATTGATACGTATGAGGTGACAAGTTAATTGTCGTACTCCCATCAACTGGAAGGCTTCAAAACGATGGATTACAAAACAACATATGTGATTCAAAAGCATAATAAATACGAAAATATTTATTATCGACAAATAAAATGTTAAATGTCGACACTCACTCACGGAAACTCGTAAAATAGATGACGTCGAAAATGACATGAAAATACGGAATGTTACAGTTTTTCTTTAGAAATTCATAAAAAATAGACAAATAGTAGAAAAAATCTAATTCTTCTTGTAAAAATTTTCTTTTTCATTCTAGTATTTTTGAAAAATAGAAATAGATTTTTAGTGTTAATTTTTAGAAAAGTTTATTTTTTTTTAGTTAATTTCATTTTTCTCTTTAGAAATCTAGAAAATTCAAAAAAATAGTATAAAATCTAATTCTTTTTCCTAAAATTTTCTTTTCAATTTTGTGATTTTTAGGTATAAAGATTGTTAGTATTAGTGCTTTAGATTTTAAATTCTAGTTTTAGCTCACATTTTTAATTCACGTTTGTTAATTTTTCGTATTAGTTAACCGTTTTTAATTCTTTAATCTAATCTATAGTTTAATTGTTGCTATTAATAATCGTAGTTTAATTCAAAATTCAAAAATCTCTTTATCCATTCTTGACCTCGAAATCCGAAATTATTCCTGAATTTCAATCACACTTCCGATGGGATACGACCCGAAAGACATTTACCTTCCCGTAAAAATAATACTATTGTTGTTTTCTTAAGTTGAATATACCCTTTTATGTTCTCTTTGTTGTGAAGTAATTTAGAAAGAATTGGTCACGGGATTTAAACGTATACATATATAAATTTGACTATAGGCTTACAACGCGTACCAAATTTAGGCGGCCGTTGCCTGGGAATGACTTGAACGATTTTAGGAGGATATCGCTGAAGTAGAGTTTGAAGTCTCTTCCTCTAGGAAGTTATACTTTGCTAATTTTTTGGTATATATAATAATAACAAAAATACAAAAACGTTCATTAATCGATTTCCTAATCGAATATTTAAGCACCAAAAAAAAAAAACAAAAATATCAAAATTTTTAAAATACAAAAATACATAAACATATTTGGATACTACTATACATATAAACCTATCCAATAAAACAACAAAATTAAATCGTGAGTTAACTCGCTAAGGTACGACTGACCTACGAGTTTTACCAAACTATAAGGTGAGGATAAAGGATAGGGATACTACTTGCTACGAAGTTCATTGCTGGGGATGTTGTGGGTGGGGTGGGAACGGGGGGGGGCTGGGGGAGGGGGTAGAGAGTAGGGGGAGAGGGGGGGGTAGCGGGGTGCACTTCGCTAAGCATTTCCGCTCACTTGTTCGTATCTGGAGACTTATCATGAAGCTTATAATTAACGGTTACCAAAAATATTTTTCTTAATCCAAAATTCTTCTTTTTTTATATCAGTAGGAGCATGCCACATTCCCCTGCACTCGTTCTTCCTTGGAATACACAATTCCAAGAAGACGTAATCGTCGACGTTCTCGACAACAACAAGAGGCAATCCCTCTCATTCCGGATCCGATTCCAATGGCCGATGACCGACCTATGGCCGAGCAACTTCAAGCTCCCACCGGGGGGGTTTGAAAGTGCTATAGTGGTACCACCCATCAATGCTCAAAACTTTGAACTAAAATCCTCTCTCATTAAACTTGTTCAAAATAAGAATTTTTCGTGGGAATGATGAGGAGCCTCATGCTCATATTCGTCATAAGAGCATAACTAATAATCAAAGGTACCCGGATGTACCTAACACCACCATCAAACTTCTTCTCTTTCCATTTTCTCTTGACGGGGTTGCCAAAACATGGCTTGACAAAGAACCCCCGAACTCTATTCTTACATGGGATGACTTAGTGTCTAAGTTCATCAACTTTTTCTTTCCACCTTCTAAGACAAAACCATCTTCGTAATGAAATAGAAGAACTTTTTCGACAATTGCTCAAGAATCTTTCTCCTAATCATGATTAAACGTTACAAGGAACTTCTAAGGAAGTGTCCTCATCATGGTTTTTCACTCATGCACCAATTAGACACATTCTATAATTCGTTGAGCTATAATGATCAAGTATTTTTAGAAAGATTATTATAATTGATTATGTATAGTAGTAATTTTGAAAGTTTTATAAAATCTTACTTCTTAAATTTTCCCGCCTCCGTTGGCAATTTTTCTCTACAAAAGTCCAACCGAAGGACTACAAATCATAGAGAATAAAGCCAAAGTTAGATGTTCACGAAATGCCGTGATGCGAGTGAGTACGAATGCTCCTCCATCTTCTTCTTACTTCTTCATCATCTAACTTCGAATTCCAACAAATGGCTGCGCATTAGAGGATAGAGACTTTTGGACTTTTAGGACTGAAATGAATTAGATGCAAAAATATGATTAAAGCTCATTGCCTACTTTCAATTACGATTAAAAGCTGGAGAGAAAGGTGTACTACTTAGGGTAGTAATCATAGTTATAATTGTGCCCAAATACTATTGGAGGTTATGAGTACCCCGGTTTAACATGATAATTACCAACAATTTCAACAACCCACCGCTTTGGTCGGTAACTTTTGTTCAAAAATGGAACTTTCTCCGGATACCGTCCTCCCAACTTAGCAAACCATAATAAGACCACCAAAGGCCTTTAATCAACAAAATAAAAATAGGAAATGTGAATGCTAATCAAGGTTAACATCAAAATCAATATAAAATAGGAATGGTAATAATGGGTGAACCAAGGTAACCATGGGCTAACTCGAGCTTAACACAACAAGCTCAGTTATCAAGCCCCGACAACACAGTTTCCGGTGACTTATGATAGATTTGAGGCTTAACACAAAAGCAAATGATGTTACTTTGAATAATTTTGCAAAAGAATTTGAAATGATTCAAAAGGAACAACAAGATTTTTTCAAAATGAGCAAAGGAATTTTCAGAAATA
This sequence comes from Tanacetum coccineum, assembly GCA_026074375.1. NCBI lineage: Eukaryota > Viridiplantae > Streptophyta > Magnoliopsida > Asterales > Asteraceae > Tanacetum > Tanacetum coccineum. Next base: position 55,276 of record BQNB010018030.1, read on the forward strand.
TGATGATAACGTTCAAAAGCAAATGGGAAATAACAATTGCATCGGGTTTTCGGGAACTGTTAAACAAGTAATACTATTCCTATTCCTAAAATGAAGTCAAGCTAATCACCACTAAGGGTGGTTTAGCCTATGAAGGACATTACCCCTCCGATCTCCCCTAATGTCAATCTGGACAAATGAGATGGTAAGTAAACAGAGGTGACAAAGGACCAAGAGCAACCTACAAGTTCTCAACGTACCAGCAGAAGTCCCCAACCTCCCGGTATTTCAAAACAAGGAAAAGGTCTTAAAATAGAGAAAAAGAACCCATTGTTTTATGAGCTCCTAGTGTTGTTTTAATGAACCTTCAAGATTAAGACAAATTTGCCTTAATAACTAAAGAAAAAAAAAAATACCTAATAAAAACCCATTCAAGAGTTGAAAAGGGACAATGAATCCGTGAATGAGATGATATCTATAGCTTCAAAGTTATAGAAATCTTCCATGTCTTCACTTTGAGCTTTAGCTTTGCGGATGCTCTTGTCCACATGCCCAAACAAATTTGCTAATGATCAATAAAAGTTGTAAAGTAATAAGGACAAAATTGATTGAGATAACAAAGACAACCAATGAATGCCTAATTGTTCGCGGTCATTCTATCTAAAAAGCTTCCCGAAAAGCTTGATGACCCAGGACGATACTCATTCCTTGTGATTTTGTGGGAGTTTTGATAATCACTTTCAAGATAGCGGATCTAGGTCCAAGTATCAATCTCTGCCCTTGTCTATTTGGAAAAAACCTGACCTTTCCGACCTTTACAAGTACTAGAATGGTTTCTAGAATTAGCCACCGAACAATTTGCTAAACCCCTCGGATAGCCGAAGAATGTGTTCGTTAAGGTCAGGAAAAACGATTTCCCATCAATTGTTGTGATATTAGACTTGTTTGGCGGACCCCCGTAGTTTCCTTTGATTTAGGAAGCCATTTGTGTGAGCACAGCTCATGCCTTTAATGATTTTATGAGGGGGAGATCATTTTAAGACAATGAAGATCAATCTTTGATCCTAAAGTGTGGTGATACTCCCCACAATTTCTTTATGAATAAAGTTTGAATCCGTGAAACGAATTGACCTTATTGATGCAACTTTTGCGGATATGCTCCAAAAGTCTTAGACTTTTACCGAGAGTGGTGATTCCCACTTCTATCATTTTCGGATCCTCTTCATACCACTCTTTTGAAGGAAGTGAGATATTCTTGAGGAAGAAATAGTAGAGTTTTTAAAACATGATGAGTCTTTAAACATGGATTTAAATGTTTTTAGAACATGATGAATCTTTAAACATGGATTTGAATGATGATTTTAATGATGATGAGGGTGATGTAATTTACTTGGAATCATTGCTTGAAGTTTTAAATGATGATCCTTTTTCACAACTTAATCCTCCTAAGTTCAAAAAGCAAATCAATAATGTTGAATCGGTCAAAACATCAATAGAGGAACCACCCGACCTTGAACTCAAAGATTTGCCTTCTCATCTTGAATACGCTTTTCTTGAAAAAGATAATAAACTACCTGTCATAATTTCAAAGGATTTAAAAGAGGATGAGAAGGTAAAACTTATTGAGGTTCTTAAGGCTCACAAAAGTGCTTTAGCTTGGAAAATCTCCGACATTAAGGGAATTGATCCAAAATTTTGTACACACAAAATCTTAATGGAGGATGATTACAAACCAGTGGTTCAAATGCAAAGAAGGGTCAACCCTAAAATACATGAGGTGATTAAGAAAGAGGTCATCAAGCTTCTTGATGCCGGCTTGATTTACCCCATATCGGATAGCCCATGGGTGAGTCCGGTTCATTGCGTTCCAAAAAAGGGAGGAATGACCGTGGTACAGAATGATGACAATGAACTTATTCCAACCCGACTTGTGACCGGTTGGAGAGTTTGCATTGATTATAGGAAGTTAAATGATGCCACTAGGAAAGACCATTTTCCCTTACCTTTTATGGATCAAATGCTTGAAAGGTTAGCGGGAAATGAGTTCTATTGTTTCTTAGATGGATTTTCTGGGTATTTTCAAATCCCAATTGACCCCCAAGACCAAGAAAAGACCACCTTTACTTGCCCTTATGGAACCTTTGCCTACAAAAGAATGCCTTTTGGCCTTTGTAATGCACCGGGGACCTTTCAAAGGTGCATGACGGCCATATTTCATGATATGATTGAGAAAACCATGGAGGTTTTTATGGATGACTTTTCGGTTTTTGGGGATAATTTTTCAAAGTGCCTTGATAATCTTGATAAAATGCTTAATCGTTGTGAAGAAACAAATCTTGTGCTTAATTGGGAAAAATGCCATTTCATGGTAAAAGAGGGAATAGTTTTGGGGCATAAAATTTCTAAAAGTGGTTTAGAAGTTGATAGGGCAAAAGTAGAAGTGATAGCTAAATTACCTTACCCGACTACGGTAAAAGGAGTTCGAAGTTTTTTAGGTCATGCGGGTTTTTATCTCGAAGGTTTCTTTCCAAGATATCTCAAAATTTCAAGACCCATGACTCAACATTTGGAAAAGAAACTCCTTTGTCTTTTCGATGAGTATGAAAACAACTTTACTGACTTATAAAGAAGTTCATTAAATCACCAATAGCTTGTTGTGCCAAATTGGGTATTATCGATTTTGAAATCATGTGTACACTATGAATTTTGCTCTAGGAGCAGTTCTAGTCAAAGAACGGATAAACACCTTTCATCCTATTCACTATTGCGAGTAAGACTATGACAGGGGGCCAACTTCATACACATAAACTGAAAAGGAAATGCAAGCCGTAGTATATGGCCTTGTGAGAAGTTTCGACCATATCAAGTCTTTATCAAGGACCATAGGTAACGGATCATTCGGCTATTAAGTACTATGGCTAAGCAAGATGCTAAGTCAAGTTACTTAGGTGGCTCTTACTCCAGGAGTTCAATCTTGAAATAAGGGACAAAAAAGGAGCTGAGAATGTAGCCGCCGATCACCTTTCTAGACTAGAGAACCCTCACAAGAATGAACTTGAAAAGCAAAACATAACTGAGTCTTTTCCTTTAGAGTCACTAGGGAAAGTTGAAGAGGTCAAAGAGATTAATGTGAATGATAATGTGCTTAATGAGAATGAAAATGTTGTTGAAAATAATGTGCTTAACAATGTGAATGTGCTTAGTGATAATACCACGCCATGGTTCGCCGACTTAGCGAACTACCATGCGGGTAATTTTGTTAAAAAAGGAATGAGTTCACAACAAAAGAGAAAATTTTTCAAAGATGCTAAACACTACTATTGGGATGACCCATACTTGTTTAAGATTTGTGCGGACCAAGTCATTAGACGATGTGTTTTTGGCAAAGAGGCTAATGAGATTCTCATGGCTTGTCACAATGGACCTACGGGAGGCCATCATAGTGCCAATTACACCGCTCGTAAAGTCTTTGACTCTGGATTCTTTTGGCCCACCATCTATAAAGATGCTATCAACTTGGTTAAACATTGCGATGCTTGTCAAAGACAAGGCAAAATCTCTCAAAGAGATGAGATGCCTCAAAACGCAATACAAGTTTGTGAGATCTTTGATTTGTGGGGGATTGATTTCATGGGTCCATTTCCATCTAGTAGGGGAAACAAGTACATCTTAGTTGCTGTGGATTATTTGTCCAAGTGGGTGGAAGCTAAGGCTTTACCTACTAATGATGCTCGTGTTGTTTGTAAGTTTTTAAAGAGTCTTTTTGCTAGATTTGGAACCCCTCGAGCTATAATAAGTGATAGAGGCACACATTTTTGTAATGACCAATTTTCAAAGGTCATGGCAAAGTATGGTGTGACCCATCGTCTTTTGACTCCTTACCACCCTCAAACGAGTGGTCAAGTTGAGGTTTCAAATAGGGGAATTAAAAGGATTTTAGAAAGAACCATAGGTGAGAATAGAGCTTCTTGGAGTGATAAGCTTGACGATGCTCTATGGGCTTTCCGAACCGCCTACAAAACACCTATCGGATGTACTCCTTATAGGTTGGTTTACGGAAAAGCTTGCCATCTCCCTATTGAGTTGGAACATAAAGCTTTTTGGGCCCTTAAGCAAACTAATCTAGATCTTAATCTTGCGGGTAAAAATAGAAAGTCACAAATCAATGAGCTTAATGAATTAAGGGATGAAGCTTATGAGAATTCTTTGCTTTATAAGGAGAAAACAAAAAGGTTACATGATTCAAAGATTAAAAACCGAGTTTTTAATGTTGGGGATCAAGTGCTTCTTTTTAACTCAAGGCTAAAGATTTTCTCGGGGAAGCTTAAATCCCGATGGTCGGGACCATTCACGATTGCTAATGTTTACCCATATGGAACAATTGAACTTTCTCAAAAGGATGGTCAAAATTTTAAAGTCAATGGTCATAGGGTGAAACACTATTTTGGAGAAGATGTTCCTAATGTGATTATCCCAGATGTTAAGACCGACCCACCATGATAACCTAGTTTGGGGAAATGAGTCAAGCTAGGGGACTCTATAATAAACAAGCGCTTCGTGGGAGGCACCCCATGCTTATCTTTTTATTTTCTTTTGATTTTCTCTTTGCTTCCCCAAGGACAAATCAATTCGGGGTCGAGTATAGCTTGTACTCGGTGAACAAAAACTAAGCCGTTTAAAGTCGTTTTTGAGCTAACAATGAAAATGATGAGAGGAGGCTTGTTCTCTTTCGTTCTTGTTGGTTGTTTGTGTTTGTTTGTCTAGGTTTTCCGGATTTTGGAAGATTCATGGTTCAATATTGTGGAAGAACAAAGCAATGCCCACAATTTCCATTGATGGTCTCCAATTTTCTCTTCATAAAGTGGGAAATCTCATATCCTTGTCTTTATCGAACTAACATCTATTCTTTTGGCATGACCTTAGAATTTTTGTTTAGATTCCTTTTGACCCCTATTTTTTTAAACATTGAGGACAATGTTTCATTTTAGTTTGGGGAAGGATATCTTCGATATTGACTTGCACTTCACGCAACCTTGTTTGAACCTTTTTGAATTACCTTTTTTGTGAAAAAGTGGAAAATTTTAAATTTTTGCTTACAAGAGAAGCTCAATAGAAGCTTAGTTTGGGGAAAAACACCACTTTTTGGTAATCCGTTGGTGAGAAATAGGAGTTAATTTTGACTTGACCGGGTGAAAATGCCCTAGCTAGTTCTTTAACCTACCTTTTGTGGGGCTAAGCTTTCACAAATCCTATTGCATTGGATTTTAAAAATGTGAAGAACAAGAGATGATGTAGTTAAATATAAGTGTATTTGCTTAAGCAAGGTTTATTTGGAAAACCTAAAGCTTATATGAATGATTTGTGTCTTTTTACTCCCACAAGCTCTTAACACACCTAATCATACGTGCTCTTTTTAATTTAACTAAGTCAACCAATGTCTTTAGAAAAAGTCTTACATTTTGGAAAATAATTCATTTATTTTGTAAGTAAGATTTTTGGTTTCAAATTTATAAGTTGATTTTCTAAAGTGAAATTTTTCCATTCATCAAAAATATAATTATAAAAAGAATGCCAATGAAGCATTTCTAATGCAAAAGCATTATTTTTCGTGCCAATGAAGCATTTCTAATGCAAAAGCATTATTTTTCGTGCCAATGAAGCATTCGCAAAAATAGAATAATAAAAGCTATATATAGTTTTAATCGTTGGCGTATCCATGTTGAGAGTGAGACTCGGATGGGGTCGCAACTAAGGATTAAAACTATGTACGTGGAATCAAGGTTCGTAGGCATTCATCACTAGGGAGCGCGGCCTAGGTGATGATTGCAACTAAGGGACTTTGGATTCTAGGCTTTGTAGGAAAAAGGTGTTGTCGCGATAACCCACAAACGTTAGCAGCGGAGTGGGGGTTCGAACTAAGAACACCGGTTGTTGATGCGATATCCTATTTGGGAGAAAGGCCTAAGTAGGGGTTCGAACTAAGAACAACATTCCTATTGAAAAAAAAAATAATTTATAGTATATTGAAAATAAAAGAATGGTTAAAATTTCATTTTCTAAAAATCAAGTTATAAGTTTTGTTTCCTAATTTCTTTTAGCTTTGAGTTGAGGTTTATCTATGTTATTAACATTTAAGCTCACAAGGCTTAAGTGTAAAGCTTAGATGGATTTCAACTATAAAGATAAATTGATCTATGGTTAAGTTGAAAAGAGTGCACACATCTTAATCATTAATTTATTCTTGGGAGTGAAAAGTTCACAAGTTGTAAGTATAAGAGCTTAACCATTTGGACTTATATTGACAATGATCTTGTTTAATAGCTTTGTTTAGTCTAGTGAAAAGTCAGGGAAGACGAATTTTCCTCTTTTGTGCTCTATTAATCGGGAGTAGCCTATTTCAATGAGCCTAAAAGTTGCAAAATTGCAATGATTGCCATTAATGTGTTTCCATGAGATAAAATGTTGAGAAAAAGCTTAAGATGTTTAAAAAGGGGATTCATAAAAGGTGAAAACAAGGGCATTTTGGAAACTTGTTAGTTTACAAAGTGTACACTTAATAAAATTGCGTGAGGACACGGCAATCCTTTAGTTTGGGGAATTTTGATAAGTGTTAAATTGTATACATAAAATACCCAGGATTTCGCCAATAAAAGCCAAAAAAATATGCCAAAAGATGGAAATATGTGTGCTTTTGTGTCTCAACGTGCAGGAAAGGATATCAAAGTCAAAAAGAGCAAAAACGAGCAAAAACCGACAAGAAATGAAGAGACAAGTACAAGAGAAAGATTTGAAGCCAATATCGAAAGCCGGATCAAGACCGTGGTCGAGAAAAGTCAAGAAAGTAAAGAAAAGGACAAAGGAAAAATGACCATTATACCCTTTGAAGAGGATGCAAAATTACTAAAATACCCTTTGGGCCCTTCTACACCATTCGGATCACAAAAGCCCAACAATGAGCCCAAAATCAAAACCATTTCTTGTTTTAAAAACTACAAGGGCCAGAAATGCCAATTCTCAAACTTACTTATACACTACACTTTGAAAAGAAGAAACACAAGGGCTTGTTATGCAATATTACCAATCTTTCAAACACAAACGCGGGTTATCTTTCCTCCTAACAACCTTATAACGACTTTTCCCGCCAAAACCCTAACAAACCCAACTTCTCCAAATCCTTTCTCCCGTTTCTTCCAACTCTATCCCACCAATCAAAGTCCTTCTCCACGTCATTTTGCACACCTGGCAGCCTCTCATTGGCTCAGACACGTCACCCATCACATCCAACGGCTAAGATTCAAGAAAAAGAGATCAACGGCTAGGAATGCTGGGAGTTCTCATACGGCTTAAATTCTAAGAGAAAAGATCCCATGCTAGGAAACGATTGAAAGCTCTATCTTTTCATCAACTCTCATCTTATATAATAGAAAGAAAAAAATAAAAAAAAAAAAAAAAAAAAAGGAGAAAAAAAAAAAAAAAAAAAAAGAAAAAAAAAAAAAAAAACACCTGTAATAGATAGTGAGGGTGTAGTTAGTTAGATGATGTTAAAATTTTCTTTGTAATTTTCTCTTATCAATTACGGTTTACAGTTCATTTTGTCGAATAAGCTTTTTAAATCTTTCAATCATTGTACTTTGTGTTTCGTTTATCTTGTATTCTTCCTTTAAAAAGCAAGAAAGCTAATTGAGTGGTGTTTGTTTTTAAGTTTTCAAGTAATAAGCTGTTTTGAGCCAATAAGCTTGTAATAAGCTCATTGTAGCTTAATTTGTTTTCTTTTGTTCAAAAGTTGTTCAAATGTTGTAAAAAAGTCTTCTAAATACTGTTTTTGTCTATTAGTGTTCAATTTTGTTCAAATTTGGAAGCAATGAGGAGTAATAAGCTCATTTCAGCTTATTGAGCTTAAGCTCAGGTTTTAGAGGCTAAGGTAGCCATTAGGTTTGTGTTTTAAGGTCACTCACTCAACAAGAGTGACCTAGGGTCAGAGACTACAATTCAAAGGTTCAGCTTCATGTTTTTAATTTCAGCAGTCAAATAGCTTAATTCATTAGCTTATTGCATTGTTTTTTTTCTTGTGCTTAAACCTGTTCAATATTGCTTAGTTAGGTTAGAAATTCAAATGTTTTAAGCTGTGGTAGCTAGAATCCATTAAGGTCTCATTTCTAAAAATTCTGTCATAAGAGTAGGAAAAGCTAGCTGATAAACTAGCTTATTTCTTTTAATAAGATCTGGTTTTTAGTGTTTAGATAGCTTAATTAGATTAGTTGAAGTTAGAGTAGATATAAGGATTTAGCAGTTTTAGATTTAAAAAAGATTTTAAATGAAATTTAGTTGGGACAGTTCTTCTTAAGTAGTGTTTGGGATAGGGTGTTTTTGACCTTAAAAGTCAACAAGAGATTGTTAAAATACTTTACATAGTTTAGATTTTCAGAGCTTTCAAGTTTTAAAAAGGATTTGAAACTTAGATTGTAGAATTTCAAGATTTATAGCTTAAAAAGCTATAGCTAGCACCAGGACAGTTTAAAGGTTTAAGTAGTTTTAGAGTTAAGTGATTTGCAGCATTTTAGTGATAAATTTAGGTTAGTGTAAACTTAGATACATTTAGTTAGTTAGTTTGTGAGTTCTAAGTTTAGAGTTTTGGCCTGCACTTAAACTTTTGCCAAATACATCAGCATAGGGAGTAGTAACTCAGTAAGTACTGCTGAGTCTCACCACTTTTCTAGTTACTCTTTAGAACTTGAAATTAGGAGATAAATCTTAGTTTTAAGCAACTTAATAGTACTCCATTAGCTCTTTATAGATCATCTATTAACTTTCATTTTCAAGCTTTAAACTAGTTCTAATTGTTCTTGCAAAAGTGGTATAGCAGCAGCTGAGATTTCTTGCTTATTTCTTTTAGATTCCTCTTTTCTAGTTGTTCATTCCAAAAACCTTTTATCTAGGTTTACTTTATATTCATATTAGAGCTTATTTTCAAAATTCTAGTTTCTAGAATTTAGAATTGAGCTAGTTAGCTTATTAGAATTGCTTAATAACAGTCAATAAGCCTGAACTTTCACTTTTTAATAGCAAATTTCTTGTTAGTCTAGACTTCTTTTAGCTTATTTCTTTTTAGCTATCCCTAGTACACATCACAAGTTTCATGTAGCTTCTTTTGGTTTTTACTGTCATTAAGTATAAAGCTAGATATAAGCAAAAGTTTAGAAAAGTTAGAATTTTAAAGAAAAACCATAGTTTCTGTTACTCAGTATAAGAAGCTAATTTTCTAGCTTATTAAGTAGTTAAAAGTTCAAAGTGCTTTTGTTAAAGTTGTAGTAGATAAGCTCAGTTTTAACTTTGCTGTTTTAAGTTTTTGCTTATTTTCATTTTTGCAATAAGCTCAAAATTGCTTAAGTCGTAGGGTTTATTTGGTACTTTTTCGATAGTTAAAGGTGTTCTGTTTTAACTGTAGTGTAAATTTTGGTTACTTACCCCGCCTACCCTTTACTTTTATTCTTTGCACTTTTTACCCTGTACTTTTAGGATTAATAAAATAGTTTTTATATTTTTAATATTAGTTTAATAAAATTAGGGTTTAGGTTTTAATTAGCAAAATTAGGGTTTAATTGATTAGTAAAAATTGGGCATTTTCATACCATTAAATTTCTGCACATTTTTAGTAGTTAAAAATCATTTTTCTTTATTTTTCCAGTTAAATTTGTATTTTCTAGAAATTAAATAGGGTTTTATGGTTAATTTCTTTTTCATTAAGAAATTCATAGAAAATAGAAAAAATAGTTTAAAAATTCTAATTCTTTTTGTGATAATTTTCTTTTTCATTCTAGTATTTTTGAAAAAATAAATTATTGAATTTTAGGGATAAATTTTGAAAGGTGTATTTTTTAGTTTTAATTTCATTTTTCTTTAAAAAATAATAAAAAATTTAAAAATAGCTAAAAAATTCTAATTCTTTTTCCTAAAATTTTCTTTTTAAATTTGTGATTTTTAGGTATAAAATTTGTTAAAAGAAGTGCTTTAGATTTTAAATTCTAGTATTAGCTCACGTTTTTAATTCACGTTTGATAATTTTTCATATTAGTTAAACGTTTTTAATTCTTTAATCGTTTTATAGTTTAATTGAGCTATTATATTCGTAGTGTAATTCAAAATTCAAAAAATCTTTTATCCATTCTTGACTCGAATCCGAATTATTCCCGAATTTCAATTCACGACTTCGTTGGGATACGACCCGAGAAGAAAATACTTCCCGGTTAAAAAATATACGTATTGTGTTTTCTTAAGTGAGATTTTATCCTTTTATTTTCTCTTGATTGAGAAGTAATTTGGAAAGAATTGTCACGGGATTTATACTATACATATATAAATTTGACTAGTGCTTACACACGTTACCAAATTTTGGCGCCGCTGCCGGGGATTTCGTGAACGATTTTTGAGGATATTCGTTGAAGTAGAGTTTTGAAGACCCTTCCTTTTTGGAAGTTACTTTGCTATTTTTGTTTATACTATATATAAATACAAAACGTTCATTAATTCGATTCCTATCGAATTAGTTAAAATACAAAAAAAATAAAAATAAAGTAAACATATTTGGATACTAGCTATCCATCTTAAACCATTCCAATAAACAACAAAATTAATCGTGAGTTACTTGTGAGGTACGACGGACCTTCGAGTTTACAAACTATAAGTGAGTATAAGGAAAGGTGATAGCTACTTGCTAAGAAGTCATTGCGGCTCGCTAAGCCTTTCCGCTTACTTGTGCGTAATCTTGGAGACTTATCGTGAAGCTATAATTTAACGATTACCAAAAAAAATATATTTTTACTTTTTGTTTTTCATTCCTTTTAAATATTTAAAATATTTCGTAAATTTCCCCCATAAATTAATCTTCTTAATTCCCAAATTTTTTTTTATAATTTTCATACTTGTGCATGCGCACTCGTTTTCATTGGATTATAACAATTCCGAGAAGACGTAATCGTCGACGTTCTCGACAACAACAAGAGGCAATCCCTCTTATTCCGGATCCGATTCCAATGGCCGATGACCGACCTATGGCCGAGCAACTTCAAGCTCCCACCGGGGGGTTTGAAAGTGCTATAGTTGTACCACCCATCAATGCTCAAAATTTTGAACTAAAATCCTCTCTCATTAATCTTGTTCAAAATCGAATTTTTCGAGGAGGTAATGATGAGGAGCCTCATGCTCATATTCGTCATTTTGAGAGCATAACTAATAATCAAAGGTACCCGGATGTACCTAACACCACCATCAAACTTCTTCTCTTTCCATTTTCTCTTGACGGGGTTGCCAAAACATGGCTTGACAAAGAACCCCCGAACTCTATTCTTACATGGGATGACTTAGTGTCTAAGTTCATCAATTTTTTCTTTCCACCTTCTAAGACTACCAATCTTCGGAATGAAATAACGAATTTTCGACAAATTGCTCAAGAATCTTTCTCCGAAGCTTGGGAGCGTTTCAAGGAACTTCTAAGGAAGTGTCCTCATCACGGGTTTTCGCTCATGCACCAATTAGACACATTCTATAATTCGTTGAGCTATAATGATCAAGATTCTCTTAATTCCGCTGCCGGTGGCAATTTTCTCTACAAAAGTCCAACCGAAGGACTACAAATCATAGAGAATAAAGCCAAAGTTAGATGTTCACGAAACGCCGTGATGCGAGTGAGTACGAATGCTCCTCCATCTTCTTCTACTTCTTCATCATCTAACTTCGAATTCCAACAAATGGCGGCGGCATTAGAGGATAAGAT
>BQNB010018031.1:2483-68928 GCA_026074375.1 Tanacetum coccineum
CAAAAAATGAAATCCTTAACTTGCTGCCTTTCAAATTGGGAAGCTTCTAGTATCCTATTTGGGGGTTCCTCTCATCACAAAGCAGTTAGGGGTGAAGGAATGTAAGAGCCTAATAGATAGAGTGAAATCTAAAGTAAACAATTGGAAGAATAAGTTGTTGTCATATGCTGGAAGACTACAATTAGTGGCTTCTGTTTTGGCTTCTATGCAAGTTTATTGGGCATCTGTGTTCATTTTGCCAAAGACTGTAGTTTAGGAAATTGATAGATTACTTAAAGGGTTCTTATGGTGCCAGGGCAATCTTTCTAAAGGAAAAGCTAAAGTAGCCTGGAAGCTGGTTTGCAGACCTAAAAAGGAAGGTGGACTAGGAATTAAGAACTTGAGTGTTTGGAATGAAGTTTTAATGGCCAAGCATCTTTGGAATATTGCTTGTAACAAAGAATCTCTATGGGTAAAATGGATAAATGTGGTCAGGCTCAAAGGCACAAGCATTTGGGAAGTAAAGGCTAATAGCAATACTTGTTGTGGATGGAAACATATACTGAGTTTGAGAAGTAAAATGAGACCTCATGTTAAGTATGAAATTGGTAATGGTGAAACTGCTCTTCTATGGCATGATAGATGGTGGGAGGGAGGTGTTCTTAATGACCTATTTCCTCTTGATAGCCTCTCTGTTGCTAATACATTTACTAAAGTATGTGAAATGATCAGTAATGGTAAGTGGAAATGGCCTATGTCATGGACTAGACATTACCCTCAACTTAATAGTATCCCTGTACCAAACCTGGTGGAAAGTGGATATAAAGTTGTTTGGGAAAACAATAATGGTGAAAAGGTCAAGTTCTCTATCAATATTATGTGGAAAGACTGGGTGCAGATTGGTGTAAAGATTGCTTGGTATAAGATTGTTTGGTTCTCATAGTGTACTCCCAAACACTCATTTATACTGTGGCTTACTATTTTGAAAAGGCTATCAACTCAAGACAAAATTATTAAATGGTACCCTGGGAAGCAAGTTAGTTGCCCTTTGTGTGAGGAGTGCCCTGATTCTCATGAGCATCTGTTTTTCAAGTGTCCATATTCTATGAAAATATGGAATGAGTTAAAGAAGAAAATCAATATGGAGGAAGTTAATAATGATTGGGAAAACATTCTTAATAGAGTGACTGATATGGCCTGCAAAAACTCAATCAGAAGTGTTCTAAGAAGGGTTGTGCTTGCTGCCTGTGTCTATTATATATGGGATGAAAGAAATAAAAGATTTTTTGACAATCAAAAGAGAAACCATGAGGCTTTGATGCAGTTAATCATAAACAATATTAGAATGAAACTGGTGAGCCTTAAGGTGAAGAACAGTATTCAAGTTTCTACTGTTAGCAAGGAGTGGCAAGTTACAATGAATGAAAACACTTTAATGGATGATCTAATATAACAGTGGAATCTACAGAAGGCTTATTTCAGAATGTATGGGTGTTGAGGTATTTCTTAAGGAGTGTTTGGATATTGGCCTCTGAAAGTCTATTTTTGTTTTTTTTGGCCATACACTGGTAAGTACCTCATACCTTGGAGTTCTACTGGTGTGACTGTACCTATTTTTAGCTTCATAGGATTGCTTAATTGGCCTTGGGAGGAATTAAGCTAGTCTTATGTTAGCTTGATAGGAGGTCTAATTCAGTGGAATGTACCATAAGGGAGGGCTTATCTGTGTGAAGGGTAATGGCCTAGGAGGGTAGTGTTTTGAGGGTGTGCATTTGGTGCACCAGAAAACACTACCATAGGAGGCTAGGTTGGTTCTATCTTAGAGGTGTGTGTTCCCATTATAGTGATGCCTTACCTTCTTTCTTTCTTAACACGTTACAATGAGGATGCAGGGATGGTGTTAGAAAGTAATTGTTGGCGTGTAGTCTGGAATGGGTCAGACCCAATGGGCCGAACCCGATAAAAGGGTGGCCCACATCCTACGTAACCCTAATCCATACACTATATATACAAAGGTAGGATTCCTACAGATACCTACATAGGTTATTCTCTACCACCTCTTTACTATATGCTTATAATATTCTGACTTGACCGTCGGAGGGTAGATCCCGGGGCTTCGGCCTCGGGTCCCCTTCTAACCGGTTCTTCTTTGTTGGCAGCATTATTCAAGGCCCGGGAAGACGACGAACGGCCCCAGGAGAGTCGTCAGGACCGGCCCGACCAAATTATGCTTCAACAGTAATGATAAGGAAATGTAGCTATATATGGTATAGCCCTCTAGGTAGTGTGAATGGGATGGCTATTTCACTCTTGATGATGCCTGATCTTCTTCTTCCCAAGATATTGTGGTGGCAGGTTGAATGACTTGTGGAAGTGAAGAGTAAGGAAATGTAGTCAAGGTGGAATGGTCTTGGTGCATTAAGGTGAATGGTTAGGTTGAATGCTGATCAAAGTAGATTACTTTTGGTTACTTTGAGTCAGTGTTTTGATTTATCTGTCCTTGTCTGAGATATTGGACATTGGTGTCCGATCTCCTTTGTATTTGGTGTCTGTTTAGATAGCTCCAACATGTATGTTTCTTAGTTAAAAGAGTTTAGCCATGTCTAATTCTCTTGTATTTGATGTAATTTGTTTCTATGTTATTAATACAATTCACCTTTTGCGCCAAAAAAAAGTAAAATAAGTTTAACCATACACGTAAAAAGGGTTAGCAAAACCCAAATTGTGTATTTTAATTTTGCCAAAACAGTTAGAAAGTGTTTCACGTTGGTCAGTCTTAAAGAGTTTCCACAACTGTACTTTTAGGTGATGTAAAGATGATGACTGCTTGAAACAACCCATTCGCAAATAGTTAATCATTCTATACTACTTTTGGATGTTGTTTCTTGAACGTCTCTCGCACAATTTCGCAAGTTTTCATGGATTAAGTTTTGGATCCTGGCTGTTGTTTTTTGTTTGGATTTGGTTATAAGAACTCGGAGTTTCATGTTTATGATATATTTTGGGTTTAATATTTTAGTCTTCGCCCCATTTGGGATTTCATCTACCATGCAAAGGATGAGAAAGATGGGTAAAAGTTTTTTTCTTTTTATGTATTTGTGTAGTTGATTATATCCATACCTTAGATTTGGAATCACTATTATACACCCGTTACCTCATACCAATTTTCAATACGAGGTATACAACAAAACACATGCCAATACAATCTTCATGATTGACATTTTTTATTAGATTTTGCTTTAAATGTTTGTAGTCTCTTTCATTTTAGAATCTCACATCAATATGACTTTTAAATGATCATATAACTATGACAACAAATTATTCTTAATTGTTCATTTTTAAATGAAAACATGCATGCGAATCATCATTACACTTTTCATGCTCCTTAACCAAAAGAGCAAAACCGAGTGTTTCTTAACGGCGTATTTTAACAACTTGCACCAGCTATTTCAAAATACTATCACGCATAGGTTTTGACTTGAGTCGACAATCTCTTGGTTGATTGGTCATTCATATACGGCTAGACGAAAAGACACATAACTGAATGTATTACGTGTGAGAACCGATAGCTTATCGTTGACATAATCGTGTTAGAAATTGGGGTGTGTGTGTGATGATCCTGGACATCTCTGTTGTATCGTGTTGAGTTCACTTTCCGTATTAAGTATTTCGACCTTATAAGATGACTGGGTTGCACGAAATCTCAATCGGGATAATACAAAGAGAATGTCAATTTGTGTTCTAGGCACAAGAATCACAAATCAAGAACAATACGGGAATTGTAAGTGTATTTTCGTATGTATGAATGAGGCTAATGGATATATTTATAAAACATATTCTAAATGACAGTTAAGCAGTTAAAGTTGGTTGAAACCAACTTTCACAACTGTTTTTTAAACAGTCACAGGTTGGGGAAATAAGAGGGGAAAACGGGACCCCAGCAAGGGGCTCTGCCCCTTGACCCCCGCCCGCTGACCTGACAATGGGACCCCAGCAAGGGGCTCTGCCCCTTGACCCCGAAGGGGGCGCAGCCCCCTTGACCCCTGCATTTTTGTCATGGTCAAAAACATATTAGCTTAATGAGTGTGCACTCCACACTTTCCTAACTCGTATCCGAGCCGAAGATGAAATCTCATTAGTCTCTAGTAAATCGTCATTACCTAAATGGCCATTGACGACACTAAAATCACCAACATCTATGGATTAGTCAACATGATTAGGTTTCGATGCAATATGTAATAAGTAGTCTTGTTGGTTGGATAATAGGTCACATTTTATTCATGATACGGACAAGATTGCTATTAATTTGGATCCGTCAAAATCGATCCATTTGTAAGTACATTCAATTTATTAAACTGTGTAATTTTGGTTTTATCCCAATAATTTTGAGATTAAGGGAGTAATAATTATTTCCACTTCTATTTTTTGAAAAGTTTTGAGCTATAAATTAAATTTCCTTAACGCAAACTAAACACTTTGAAGTTCTATTCCAGGCAGCTTTTGACCCAACTTCATCGCCTTACCATGAAAACCCATACTCAAATCATAAGCCACCAAAGTCTTCATATATAGTTTACATTTCAATGCTAAGATTAGTTGTGTTTGTTCCCCAATTGCGGTCAACTAGATTTTGCTTCAAATGTTTGAGGTCTCTTTATGATTTATGATCTCTCACCATTATAGCTTTCAAGTTGTTGTACATTAAATCTTCAAAATTTCCTTGAATGTTGGTTTCAATCAACATATATTCATATAACTTTGACAACAAATTATACCATATATATAAAGAGTGAGATTTCTATCCCGAGGCTCATTAAATACAGGATGGCTGGGTTAAGGCATTGAATGCACCCGGCTGGCCCCCGACCCGTTTCCAATTAATGCAACCCCTTATAATTTCTTCCTCACACGTGTCTTCTTCTTCTCTCTCTCCCACCGCTATCTCTCTTCCTCCTCACACCTTCTTCTCCATTCTTACGCATCTTAAAAAACACATAGACCAATTCTTCCATGGTCTTCCGCATCTCCAAAATCACACAAAGCAAATGCATGTCTTTCTTCTCCCTCTCTCTACAGCCTAAAGGTTTGTAAATCCTAATTTTTATATCTTTTTGGTTAAAGATTTTAAGAGGAAGATGTTTAAAGTTTATAAGATTTTACAACAATTTATATTTTACGTTTTTTGGTTTTTTTTCCTGAAAATTTTAGGTTTGTGATTTCTGTTTTATTGATGATTTAGTTTATTGATGGTTGCTAAATATTTATTTGTTGGGTGCAAAAATTTCGAATTATTTTAAAAGCTATTGTTGTGGGATGTAGATTTGGTGTTTGATGAAATGTTTTTTGAGTGTAAGTTGTGATTGAATTTTTTTTGTGCAGTTTTTTTTGCCTATTGGAGCAGACTGTTGTTAATAAAGCGGCGCTGCGCCTACGGATTGGTGGCTACCGCTTGCGGATTGGTGGATACAATCTAAGAGTGAAGTTTCTCCAGGTAAGTCTCATAAATTTTAGTTATAAAGATTAAATTTTATATGTATATTATTGGTTTATGCTATTTTGAATTGCTACCTAATATATTCTTATGCTTTTTAAGCTAATTTAAGATATTAGATTAGTTTGCTCATGTGTGTTTAGAGTTATATGCAAACTCATGCTTAAGATATGTTAAAGGTCATAATTTCTGACATGTACAATGTGACGAATAAGACATTTGTAGCGGTTATTGTTAGCTTAAGTGCTTCTAAAAAAGCTAATAAGGTCTTTGTTTAGGCTTTTGAGTTTATGGCTTAGGGGGTGTTTTTTTGAGATTTGGCTCCTGTTCAATTGGTGTAGCACCAAGGTGATTGGATCCTTAATCAAAGTTGTAATCTATCAAAATCTCAAGTTGCATGCGATATGTTAGGGGTCCTTTTAGCGGATATCGGATATTACAGGCTAGGGAAACGTGTTTTGCAATTTTAGTTTCCTCAATGTTGCTTTGATTATCATAGTTGTTTGTAGTGTGTGTATGATGTGTTAAATTCAAATAGGGTGTTGTTTCAATTTATGATTTTTGTGAAATTAGGGTGTTTGGTATTTCGATATAGGAAGCGATTATTTGATTTATTGTGGTTACGAAAGCCTAATTATCACTATAAAGGCTTATTTGGAATAACTTGACTCTTTCGACCCCAATGCAAAGAAGTGAGATAATAGCTTTGATTCTAAGTTTATGTGTTTCAAGTAAGTTGTACGTTCATTGTGTATCGTCTTTTGGAAACCCATTATCACATAGATGAGTAATTTGTATGTTCTGCGGACTCAATTCATAATAAATGTAATTGTGCTTCAACCTAATCATTGACTATATATCTTGCAGGTTCAAGAATATCGAGCTCAAATGATGAGAATATTAACCCTGTGGGATCAAGCTGTAATGGCGATGCAGGTGAATAGGATTTTTCGTTCTTCTTTTGATATATTGTATTTATTTTAATGTACTCATCAATGCAGTAACTAATTAATTGTTTAGATATGAATGCAAAATCTTGGTTAAGAATCCATATGTTATCTTTGTTGCTTCAACCTTTAATCTATATGTGTGTTTTTGTAGTTAGTTGACATATAAAGATTGCTGAAAGGAGTCAAGAAAAAGGATCATCACGCAACCTAAAACTATCAGTCTAAGAGAATTAAAACCTACGCACTACAACAAAGTAATAGAAGTTAAAGTATACAGAAAGTAGACAAAGAATGATGCCCAGGGCCAACAGTTATTTGTTGTATACTATTTAACATAGAGGTTTGCTACATACATTTGTAGACTTAAAATCCACAGCTCCTTAAACACATAATAAAAAATATATGCTTTTTTTGTTCCATGGATATGCGATACAAGCTAACATGTATGTGCAAGATGTCGTCGACTATTTCAATCGCTGCCTTGAACTAAATAAGGATTTAGTTGCCAGGAGACGAGAAAATGGGAACAAACTATTGACAATTAAACATTTTTTATTTTCGGGAAGTACACTGAGTTTTGACCCGTTAGAGATGAACATGACCCTAATCGACCCACTCATTAGTAAGTGGGTCGAAAAAACCATCTCCACTTAGTATTATGGCCATTTAGTTGAACTTTTGGACATTTGATCCTGATATTTTTTTTCATTTATAGGTCCTTGAAGGCATAGCTTATCGTCTGCAACATCCTTGGGTGGGGATTGTGAATAGATCCCAAGCTGATATCAATAAGAATACTGGTATGATTTATGCAGGCAAAAGGAGTGGAAGTATTTTGCTACAGGTCCTGAACCATGTGGGTTATATTTCTTGCTTAATGGTAAGCTCATAAGCTTTTTCGGTTAATGTTCCTTTTTCCCTTACTTGGCAGTTCAGTGCTTGCAGAAACCGCAAAGTAAAACTTATTACCGTTATGCACTAAAATTTATTATTGCATCTGCAAGTTTTATAGTGTTTGGATTAGCTTCTTTTTATCTTTTTTATTTCGTCTTACATGACAGTTACGTAATAGTAAAATACAACTACTTTTTGACTTGCCGTTTCGCAATGTGAACATCAAAATTATACCTTAAGAGGGAAGATCTTAACCATACGGGAGAATGTACTAGAATTATCATCTTTAAGGGCTGACTACTCGGAAGAATTTCCTTTTTTTTCTTTATGACGAAAAAGTCTATCCCCAATAACTTCACTTAAATTGTATGAGCTAATCAACGCTTTAAAAAGACATAAACGACAAAAGGGATAAAAGAACACTTATAACTGCATATCATATGCTCAAAATACTATTATCATAAGATTTACCCAAGCAAATGAGTTTGAATCGAAGCTGATAAGTTTTGAGTGTTTGGATATATACCATCTGATTATATCAGTTTAAGGAGTGTTTGGGATTGCTTATTAGAAATGCTTATATGCCTATTGCGTTGTGTATGATTGATCCTATGATTTGAAAGTAGCCTCTTTAAGAAGAATGACTTCAATTCATAATGGATGTAAAGTTTCAACATAGAAAACTCTAATAACGTGACCCCATTCTTTCAAATTCCATGAAATCGCATGCTACAGTTTCACATCAGTAGATCTTCGTATGCCAACTCCGTAGGAATTCTGAACGCGTATGTATACATTGGCTCTGTTAAACAGTTTCTAAATAGACGCCAAAACTAAAAAACCCAGTTCTTTTGAGGTTGGTGGTTAAATAAGCGTTGAATGTTGCTAGGGGTATGTAATATGTTCACGGGTTTGGATTGATTCATAAGGACTTGAAGTCGGATAATCTTTTGATTTCTTCTCATAAATATATCAAAATTACTGATTTCGGTATTTGATATAAAACTAACTGCAATCTAATAACTTTTTATACAATCGTTGTAGAGAGATGCTGCATAATCAGTCCTACACTCAAAAAGTGGATGTTTATAGCTGTGGGGTCATGCTATAGGAACTTATAACGGGTGTGCTACCATACCAGAACCAAACATACATGCAGCTTGCATTCGCTGTTGTGAATAAAGGCTTGCCACCAAATGAGCCTGATGTCTGGCTACATGTGCTTAGTGAAATAATGACACGCAGCTGGGACATGGACCCGAATGTTATACCATCCTTCTCTTAAGTTGTTAAAATGCTCAAAATAGCTGAAACTGATATCATGTCAACGGTCAGGAAAGCTCGGTTTAGAGGTTGCTGTGCGGTTCACTGTTGTCGATCATAAACTAAAAGTCAATATTAAGATGAAGAATAAGAGGATTAAAGATCTTTGGTGGCTATTGTTTGGCGACGTAACAAGAGGTAACATTTTATTTCATTTTATTTAAAGTTTGTAAATATCAATGAGCGCGGAAGTTGCGCACAGTAACATCAGATAGCTGTTACTATTAGTTTAATACTGTAGCATTTACAAATATATATATATGAAATCAGTAAAAAAAAGGTCAAGGTACTTGCTATCTACTAAATTGATAGGTTAGACTGTTAGAATGTAGCCACTTGAGTTGCTAAACAATTTCTATTAGAGGTGGCTAGGTGGGTGATTGGGTAATGGGTTAAAACAAGCTCATGTTGAGAAGAGTCATTTTTAAGTATCGGTCAAAGCTAAAAATAGAACTGGTAGGGTCGACCCACAAATATGAATTACAATTTGCGATGGCATGATATAATTCCAATTGCGATGGCAGGATACAATTGCACATAAAGATGGGCATAATCAGGTAAAGTCTTCATCTTAGATCCTCAAAGGGCATAAACCAGGAATCCCACGTTCCATTTCCAAGTCAGTTCTGTCGGTTTCGGTAAAACTGACTTGGTTTCTGATTATTCAGGTTAAAAGTAATCACATTTGGTTATTCAGGCAAAAGGTGCTTATACAAACTTATTGTCTGATTTTAAATTTTCAAGTGACGCTATCCAGCAATAGGAAGGGCTAAAGTGCATGATAAGTTCTTTGTTACATCTATTTTATAAAATGAATTGCATTAACTTTATAATAGCTAAAATAATTTGCATCTATTGTTAGTTAATTCACAAAATATGACTTTTATGATTGTCTACTTAGAAGTTAAAGGGATCTATTTTCAGGGTGTTGAGCAAAGACGTGCGAGAGACCATGGACTTCAAATCCTCTTACCTTTGGAAACAACATGATTGGAATAGCTCAATTTTTTAAACTTCACAAATAATAGGTACTTACACAGTCGAATACATATTGAGCTACTCAAAATGTTAATTGAACCATTCAAAATGTTAAAGTTGTGGCTTTTTTTGTTTGTTGATAAATTCAATCATGTCGAAATCGCAAAAAACGTAAAACCTCACGCTCCTTGGCGGAGCGCGGGTTAAAAACCTAGTTTATTTAATTCATGTATCTTGTTATTATTACATTGTGTGCATTAAATTATGTGATATTTTTTATTTAATTGTCGTGCATGCTTCCATGATATATAGACTTAAATTTTACTGGTTAAAAGGAGTTTGATTATAGCAATCAAGATTGTCCCCAGGACTAACTCCTAATATGCTGCAATAACCTCTGTAAAATCCAATTCTGTCCTCCACCTTATCATTTTGACCTTTCCCACATTCCAAACCACCATTGATAATGTTTGTGATCACTCCATAACCTGAGATCCGCCCGGCTGACCTGTCTGCAGCTGTGTACTTCCAACATCCGGTGATCACACGGCATGGCTTTATGGTTTGTTATCTTGGGTGGAGTCTCCGAACCATTTCGCTGATCGAAAATGATATGTTGGGTCGTGCTAGGAGATCATGATTGTATATTAAGTCCGAGTTTAGCTTGTCCTTCCGAATGTCCATAGTTTGTAGTTGCTGCTCATTTGAATAAATGTAACAGTTAGTATTATATATAACGTATTAGATAAAGATTACTATATGTTTTCTGATGCGGTTTTGTCTTTTTAATCTTTAATTAGGTTGATGTTCGATCTACTAAAAATATCTGGACATTAACAATGTGGGAACTTCAACTATACATATCAGCAAAATCTTGGCGAGTGATACTAAATTTAGCTAGAAGTGTGGCAAACGTCGTCACCAAAGTGTACTCAAAACAGAAATTAGTGTTTTATTTATAAAAAATAACCTATCATTATTTAGCACTAATAAATTCGAAGTAAATTATTGATTTCTTTTTAAACCTGTTCGCAAATGAATTTATCTTTAACCTGCAGAAAATATGACTCAAGACAGTTTTATGCAACCCTTTTAACATACCAACAGCTTCGTAATTAGCTAATATAACCCAGGACTACAATCTAGCTTGTAAGTGTTGTAACGATAGAGAAAACCAAGAACTCACTGAGATAGTTGGATTGGACCTCTTCCAAAGTAGCTTTGGGGACATGGCCAGGCAGGAGAGTCACAATAGTTATTTGTTTGATCTTGTACCTCTAACGAAGCAATTCCCCATGCAAATTGACCATCAGGTTCAGTGAGTGCCATCCACCTAAGTAAGCCAAGCAAAGAGCTCGTTAGCATACCAAAACATACCATGTATACTCCAGAGTCCATACTTCACACAAACACTAGTTTTAAGAAAAGAGATGGGAGTACCTGTTGTTTCATGGGAGGTTTGAGCAAAAAAAAAAGCGGGCGAGCTTCCTTTTTTTCATCATCAACACTTCAGTTGTACCAAACCATTATAATTAACTTGCGGCATTAAAAAAAGCGAGTATGAGTAAATCCATTTGAATGGCATCTTGGGTCGTTTCGGGTACTTTAGCATTTGATCAAATATGGAGGAAGTCACAATGGAAGCAACATCACCACCGGTGCCTGGTCCTGGTGTTGGTGTGGTACCACTCCCGCTACACTGACTCTGACACTTATTTGCAGGAGAACAATGAGCGGGAGTGTTTCCACAAAAACCATATTGGCTACAACAGTTTCCATTGGTACATGGTCTGTTACCACCTTGAGTCCCGCAGTCTTGAGCGGAGACGGTTGCTACAAGAACTGTTGGGTTTTATAATCTAATTAACCATATTAATTATCACGAGTACGCAGCGGAATAAACGATCAGCGTGTAGAACCCATAATTACAAGGATAAAAACATGAACCTTTTAGCACGAAACGATACACCATTATAGGTAACGCGTAAACAGACCGGTCTTCTTTATTACGCGTGTGTATAATACAAACGAGTAACCACTCAGAATTTTATCACAAGTTATGATTCCTCTAAGCTTGATTCCACACACTTAACTTTTTAGCAAACGAAGAGAAGACGAGGTATGCTAGTACTAGTAGTGTATAACAAACGATCTCCAAATCTTGACAATTCAACAAGACCGAATAACCCTTGATCTTGAGTGGGAACGCAACAAAATCCTAAAAAAAAAAAAAAACCCTTTGTAGGTTTATATAGCAACCGAACAAAAGAGATGGAATAAAACCAAAAAAAACTTTTAAGGTTTAAAGGTTCGGTTGAGTTAATAGCACACAGGAACGATTTATTTGTTTTGGTTTTTCAAGTTTTGTTAATATGAATAAAACCACAAACATGTATAAATACACTTGTCATTCCTAATCCTTTTAGGATTTGTTTCCTCAGCCAACTAGGAAAAAAAAAACTGCACCCTTTTAAACTTCGTTTAATTATACATTAGTCCCCTTCACAGTTTAACCTTTAAACCTAACAAACTATTTAAAAACTCGTTAAAAACTTTTAAAAACGATCGTTTGTTATACATTTAATATATTACATTAATATATTTACTCGTCATTTAACATATAAACGTGTGCGTCCCCTTAGGCTCGAAAATATTTCCGGACATATATTAATTCATATATGGTCATAATCCAACAGCTCCCACTTGGACATGTATGAATAATATAATAACATTGGTAAGCGTCTAGCAACACGCCAATGCTCCCAAAAACATTCGAGTGTGGTTTCACAGGGCATGAACAAATGATTTATAAATTTACAATCCCTTTGTTTCCGATACCGTTGTTAAATTGGATATGGATCAATGTCATTCCATATTTAACGATTTTGTTTCTCATATATGAAGTAACCAAGATTACTGAAAACCAATGAGACTTATCTTCTTGAGTTTTCAGGTACGGCCATACACACATCCGATTATTTCTATGAGGGGCCCAGTAGTATCTTCTTCAACAATTTGAAGGAACAAATTCTATATTGACTACAAGTGTCCAGTCATCATGTGGCATAAACCATTCTGACATAGCCCTTATTAGTTACCTTATTCAGGACAACTTAAACTATATCAAGAAGGAATATCCACATATGCTAAACCTACTTGCATCTCAAGTCTAAGGATTTATGTAAATAAAATCACGTACAAGATTTCCACATTGATGACGTCGATTCCATACAGTGAATTATTCTTGGCGGCGGGGAAATCCAATATTCATTTAAATGAATAATCATGTGAGATTGGTGGAACTCATCTTTTAATATCTCCAATATCACCAATCACTCAGAATTGTCTTAGTTTAACAATATTCTCATATTGTTAATCGACAACGGATTAATTTAGAATAATACATTTATTATTCATGGATTTAAACATGCAAATATAGGACACAATTTATAATATAAAATAACAAAATACCAACGTATCATTATCATAAAATAAAATGTTTTACATCCCTTATCCAAATACTAAAACACAGATCTACATGAAACTACTAGCAGGACGAAGCCCCATGCCCCTGGCATGTTGAGTAAGCTTCCTATTTGATAAAGCCTTTGTAAAAGGATCAGCTAGATTGTTATCTGTGTGAACTTTAAGTATCCTTATTTCGCCCAGTTCAACACACTCGCGAACATAATGATATCGTTTTGATAGTATCTACACCTTTCTGAACTTCTCCCCACACTCACCGACTCCCCGGTTCATTAGCATAATGAACTGCAGCTGAATTGTCGCAGTACATATTCAAAGGTTCATTTATCGTTGGTACAATACCAAGCCCTGAGATAAATTTCCTTATCCAAACAGCTTCCATGGGCAAGCTTCTGACGCAGCTATGTATTCAGATTCTGTAGCAGACATTGCAGTGGTACTTTGCTTGGAGCTCGTCTTTTCTTTGCCAAATCCACTAACGCTCCATTCAAAACGAAAACATATCCTAGTATTGAGACTCTAGTGTCAACTCTATCATTCTTGAATCCAGCATCCGCAATAGCATTCAACCCTAAGTTCTGTGCTAGGTTATCCACCATAAACCAAAGAACATTATCTTTAAGTATTTCTTAAATAATACTTTAAAGAAAAATATTTTGGGTTTTTTCACAGCAGTCCAGGAGGTTCACCTGAGATTCTGTCTGAAAACAGGCTTTGTCATATATTTGCGCGATACAACGCAACATCAGGTTCTAGCTGCCTCTAACCGCATAACATGATGGATCCTACACAGCCGAAGCATAATGGTACATTCTTCATGCGAATTTAAACCTCTTTTAGAGAGCGTTTGAAGCACACTTGTAGATTTGTTCAAGTCAAGTCTTCTTCTTCATGGGAGGATATGACCACGTTTGGAATTATCCATTTTTATATGCGTCTTCAAGAATCTTATCCTGTAAGCATTTTGAACAAAGTCTAATTAATCGCTTCGATCTATCTCTATAGATTTTAATTCCAAAGAATAAATGCTTGCTGCTTCCATTCCTGACTCCATGAATCCCCCAAATTCCTTCATAGGCAAAAACGAAAACTTTCCACAGATAATCATTTACACTTTGTAAACTGTGGAATGTGATTTTCCCATGATTATTAGTCATCACATACAAGGATGAGGAATGTAAACATTACTCTCCCACTAGCCTTATTGATATACACCATGGCTCATCAAGATTTTGAGTAAAAACCAAACCCTTTGATTTTCCTCATCAAATCTTTTATTCCACAGCTTCCGCTGATGCTTTCTTAAGACCATAAAGTGGATCTTTGAACCTTGGCATGACTTATTCTGGGATGATTAGATCAACAAAACCTTCAGGTTGCTCCATATAATGTCTTCATCAAGGTAACCATACAAGAAGGCTGTTTTAACATCCAATTGCCATATCTCATAATCATAGTTATGGGCTGCTATAGATATGGAGAATTTCTAATAGCTCTAATGTTCAGCGACAGTGATAACCGTTTCTTCATAATCAACCCCGAGAGTTAGTGTAACCCTTTGCTAAACAAGACGAGCTTTAAAAGACGTGTACAATCCCATCCATGTCCGGTCTTTTTCTTAAAAAAGCCACCTTTTGGGGGGGCCCCCCCCCCCGAACTGTCTGTACAGACCAGGAGGAAGAATCGACAGGACCCATACATATTGTCCATCATGGATTGTTATTTCCTGCATTCATGAGCATCAATCCACTTATTATATTCTGAATCAAACATTGTGGCTTTATAGCTAGTGGGTTTCATTAAGATCCCTAGACTATATGCTCCTCCCACCCTACATTTTAGACCTAAGGCGGTTTGGAGCTTCGATGCGGTCTTTCGGACTAGAATCAGAATCACTTCCTCTTGTGGTGGTTCAAAAAAAACCCTCCACATCTTGAGGAATGGTTTTTTGGTCTAGTGATTTTCAAAGGTGTTTGATTTTCGTCTTCTGATTTTCTTCAAGATCTAACTCCCGCCCTCGAGGGATCCTCCACATGATTAATCTTGACTTATAAGAAGCTTCTCAAAGAATTCAGCATACACTCTTGCAACTACAATTTAGTTTCATCAAGGGTGGGAAGTAGAAATAGTTTTAAAAAAAAAAAAAAAAAAAACAGCCATCGTTTTCCTTTGGGTATCCTAAGAAATCACACATTAACAGATCTTTGTTTGAGTTTGCATGGCGATATCTCTCTATCACAAGAAGCCCTCACATCCCCAGAACCTTTAAAGTAAGACAAGTTTGGAACATTTCCCATACCATAGTCCATAATGGAGTTTGATCAACCCGTCCTTAGTTGGAACCATATTGAGAATGCGTGTTACAGACTCTAGAGCATAATCCCAAAAGGATAAAGGCAAAGTTGTAAGATTCATCATAGATCGCAACATATCCTAGTAAAGTATACGGTTTCTCCTCTCAGACACTAAAAACTCTCCATTATGTTGTGGTGTGTATGGAGGAGTACGCAGTTGAATAATTCCGTTTAGTTTTATTAGATAATCTTTAAACTCTTGGCTAATGTATCCGCCACCCCGATCTGATCGATATGCCTTAAATGGTCTTCCCGAGTTGAATTTCAACTTCAATTTTTAAACACTTTGCAACGTTTCAAATACCTCAAGTTTATGTTTAAAGAAGATAAACATAACCTAACGACTATAATCATCTGTAATGAATAAAGTACTAGGCACACCTTGATCTTGACACATGTCTAAGTAGACCCACAAAAACAGACCAGTATTGGGTTTTTAAAAAAAAACAAAAGAAAAACCAATTATTCCAAGAAGATCTTTTGCCCTTTTGGTACTATGCGGAAAGGTTTCTTTGTCATCTTGCCATATAAACAAGATTCGCATTTATCAAAAGATTCATCAACTGTTTGACTTTTAAACAGCACCTACTTTAGCAAGCTGTCTAATACGTTTTCGTGTTTATAATGAGCAAGACGACAGTGCCATAGATAAGTGGAGTCCAAGTTATGCTTGACTCTTTTATTGCTAACATTATAAATAGAATTAACATTTGGTACAAGATCATGCATATCAATTTCATAAATACCATTACGAGGAACAACATTAAAATAAAGAACACCATTCATTTTATTTTTTTTTTTTTTGAAATAACTAAAAAAAAAAAAAAAAAAAAAATTTTTTCCCCCCCCCACCAATCCGTAAAACATTGAACAAAATCCATTTGTCAACCAAACGAGAAACTGAAACTACACACCTCTAGTTATAGTAGGTGCATAATGACAATTGTCTAAACAAATCACAAGGACAATTAGGTAAAACAAAGCCAAAACTTCCAATTGCTTCTACTTGTGCACGCACAACCATTGCCCACGTACAAGTAAAGAGCTCCTTGCTTTCAAACATAATCACATCAGCTTCTTTTCAATCTAATCCCTGTTTTTGTAATACAGTATGCGTAAGTATAACCGACAAAAACCCCCAAATGACCCCCATACACCCAGGAGTTATTATTATGAAAAGAAAATAATTCTATGGAAGATAACCCGAAAGGAACTGGCAGAGCCAACTTGGACTTCCTCCTTCTTCTGCAACTCACAAGATACACAGAGCATCCTTTTCCAATGTCCTACACTCCTTACAAGTGGAGTGGCAGGCATCTCCTTAGCAGGGTGCGCACATCCTTAGCAGCATGCAAAGATTGTTGAGCTTGGGGATATAAACCTTCTTATCCTTTCCCTTGCCATTACCCTTATTCTTGCCTTTTGCATTAAGCGATTTTTTATTGGCCTTCTGGATTTTACCACTTTTAATCATCATTACTTGTGGTGTTTCAGCCTTCTTAGGTAAACCCTTCTCATACTCAATAAGCATAGCATGAATTTCACCAATTGTCTTCCCCACCCCCCCCCCCCTTATTTATTTAATTTCCCCATGTTATGCTATTGTAATTTCTTACAAATCCCACAAAATCTTTAGTAAATGCCCATTCAAAGGATAAAGCCTACTGAGATGTCCCGTGGTAGCATATAACCAAGGACGTTCCAGTTGCTCCACTCTACCTTCATCTTAAGGACTAGTACCAACAACTTATTTAACACCCTCCTCTTGTTTGCAAGCATGGAAAGATTGGATTAAGTCAAACTTCTCCACTCCAGCTTGTTTCTCAAACATAGATCTAAGCTCCTGAATCATGTCATACGGATAGTGCAATTCAAACTGTCTATGTAGTTCAGGGGTCATACTCCCAAGCATAAGACAAGCAATTTCAGTATGAGCATCATATAGAGCTGTCCACTGAGCCACAATGTTAGGTTCAGCACCAGCCTCAGGAGCAGGAGGTAAAGGCTGTTCAATGACATGCATTTTCTTCTCGACTCTCAAGACTAACTTAAGTCGAGCAAACCAGTCATTGAAGTTATTACCAGAAAGTTTTTCTTTTTCAAACATCGACCTGAAAGCCGAATGGTTTATGTTTTGAACAGGTAGTGCCATCTACAAAAACATAAAAGTTCAAGAATTAGTATTTTCGATAATACTCCTTGAAAAAAAATAATTATCGGTTAATTAAATAAACAATTAATTTCCTAAGGTTAAGGACCCAACTTGAAACAATACCCCCACCACATACCAGTTGAATCTGCTGGAGTGCTAGAGGTGTATTCAAAAGGTAATCAACGATTGATAATTCACAACTTTTTTCTTATTAAAACACTTGACCCGTTACATTTTGCTCTTTATTGTAAGTACTAACAAGTAACAAGACCATGATATATAGACTTAAATTTTACTGGTTAAAAGGAGTTTGATTATAGCAATCAAGATTGTCCCCAGGACTAACTCCTAATATGCTGCAATACCTTCTGTAAAATCCAATTCTGTCCTCCACCTTATCATTTTGACCTTTCCCACATTCCAAACCACCATTGATAATGTTTGTGATCACTCCATAACCTGAGATCCGCCCGGCTGACCTGTCTGCAGCTGATGGACTCCAACTTCCGGTGATCACGGCATGGCTTGATGGTTTGTTATCTTGTGGAGTCATCCAGAACCATATCGCTGATCGAAATGATATTGTTGGGTCGGTGGCTAGGAGATCAGGATTGTTGATTAAGTCCGTATTAATTGTCCTTCCGAATAGTCCATAGTTGTAGTTGCTGCTCATTGAATAAATGTTACATTAGTATTATATATTACGTATTAGATAAAGATTACTATATGTTTTCTGATGCGGTTTTGTCTTTTTAATCTTTAGTTAGGTTGATGTTCGATCTACTAAAAATATCTGGACATTAACAATGTGGGAACTTCAACTATACATATCAGCAAAATCTTGGCGAGTGATACTAAATTTAGCTAGAAGTGTGGCAATCGTCGTCACCAAAGTGTACTCAAACAGAAATTAGTGTTCTATTTATAAAAAATAACCTATCATTATTTAGTACTAATAAATTTGAAGTAAATTATTGATTTCTTTTTAAACCTGTTCGCAAATGAATTTATCTTTAACCTGCAGAAAATATGCACTCAAACATGTTATGCAACCCTTTAGACCATACAGCTTCGTAATTAGCTAATATAACCCAGGACTACAATCTAGCTTGTAAGTGTTGTAACGATAGAGAAAACCAAGAACTCACTGAGATAGTTGGATGGGACCTCTTCCAAAGTAGCTTTGGGGACATGGCCAGGCAGGAGAGTCACAATAGTTATTTGTTTGATCTTGTTCTCTAACGAAGCAATATCCCCATGCAAATTGACCATCTGGTGCAGTAGGCCATCCACCTAAGTAGCCAAGCAAAGAGCTCGTTAGCATACCAAAACATACCATGTATACTCCAGAGTCCATACTTCACACAAACACTAGTTTTAAGAAAAGAGATGGGAGTACCTGTTGTTTCATGGGAGGTTTGAGCAAAAAAAGCGGCGAGCTCTCTTTTTCGATCATCAACACTTCCAGTTGTACCAAACCCATTATAATTACTTGCGGCATTAAAAAAAGCAGAGTAAGAGTAAAATCCATTTGCATGGCATCTTGGGTCGTTTCGGTACTTTAGCATTTGATCAAATATGGAGGAAGTCACAATGGAAGCAACATCACCACCGGTGCCTGGTCCTGGTGTTGGTGTGGTACCACTCCCGCTACACTGACTCTGACACTTATTTGCAGGAGAACAATGAGCGGGAGTGTTTCCACAAAAACCATATTGGCTACAACAGTTTCCATTGGTACATGGTCTGTTACCACCTTGAGTCCCGCAGTCTTGAGCGGAGACGGTTGCTACAAGAACTGTTGGGTTTTATAATCTAATTAACCATATTAATTATCACGAGTACGCAGCGGAATAAATGATCACGTGTAGAACACAATAATTAACAAGATAGAAAACATGTACCTTTTAGCACGAAACGATACACCATTATAGGTAACCGTAAACACCGTCTTCTTTATACGCGTGTGTATAATACAACGCGTAACCACTAGAATCAAAAGTATGATTCCTCTAAGCTTCCACACACTATACGTTTTTAGCAAACGACGAGGTATGCTAGTACTAGTAGTGTATAACAAACGATCTCCAAATCTTGACAATTCAAGCAAACCGAATAACCCTTGATCTTGAGGTCGAACCAACAAATCAACAAAAAAAACCCTTTGTAGGTTTATATGTCAACCAAACAAAAGAGATGGAATAAAACCAAAAAAAACTTTTAAGGTTTAAAAAGGTTCGGTTGAGTCAAAGCACACAGGAACGATTTTATTTGTTTTGGTTTTTCAAGTTTTGTTAATATGAATAAAACCACAACATGTATAAATACACTTGTCATTCCTAATCCTTTTAGGATTTGTTTCCTCAGCCAACTAGGAAAAAAAAACAAACCGCACCCTTTTAAACTTCGGTTTATTTATAATTAGTCCCTCACGTTTAACCATTAAACGTCTAACTAATTATTTAATACTCGTTAACTTTTAACGATCGTTTGTTATACATTTAATATATTACATTAATATATTTACTCGTCATTTAACACATAAACGTGTGCGTCCTCTTAGGCTCGAAAATATTTCCGGACATATATTAATTCATATATCGTCATAATCCAACAGAAGGGTCCTTGCAGATTTTACGCCACGCAGTGCATACTTTCTGTGCATTCTCAAGTATGTCAATCACGCCAACTCTGTAGAGTATATTCCTCATTACATCTGATGGGAGCTTGAACCAATCTCTTTTTTGTTTCTCGGCTCTTTCTCGATTTGGTTTTCGTCCACGTGGCATTGTTGCTTTAACAAGTACAAAGCAAACAGAATGTTATAGCAACGCATTACATATATGATATCCTACTAACATTCTTAACATGCTAAAGTTATGTAATAATCAAATTACCGAAATGGTTTATCAAAACATGATGATCATGGGCCAAAACAATATGCAGTACACAACTGTAAATATGACTTGACATAGCATGGTGGAAGAGAGTGCAATTGTAATCTGAAAACCCAAGAAACAGTGAACTTTGAAAAATCTAGGAAGCATTGATAGCAAAACCAAAAGGTATTAACAAAGTGATGTCAATGCACAAACATGATGGGGAGTTCGGGAGTGGACAATGGTGTATTGAAGTCTAAATTCATGTCTAGCATCCGACTTTCAGAAAACGTAAAGATGAAAAATGATATAACTAAGGGAAAATTATCAAAATGATCATATTTAACCATTTTATATAAATTAAAGTCACTTTTTTAGAAAAAAAATCAAAATATGTCATTTGAGGGTGTAGCATTCCCAAGGTAAGACCCGTGCGACAGACCCACTCAGTAGCTCCAGGGTGCGACACGTGCCACGAAAGTCAATAACCATTTTCGATTTTCTTTAAAAATACCGACTTT
Organism: Tanacetum coccineum; assembly: GCA_026074375.1. Classification (NCBI taxonomy): domain Eukaryota; kingdom Viridiplantae; phylum Streptophyta; class Magnoliopsida; order Asterales; family Asteraceae; genus Tanacetum; species Tanacetum coccineum. Next base: position 23,491 of record BQNB010018031.1, read on the forward strand.
ATTCTAGACAAAGTCCTCAAATATGATCCTTTTTGTAATTTTCCCTATAACTAAAACTATTTAAGAAAGAAAATTAAAAAGCCATACATAAATAAACTATGATTTATATCTATATTTTGGTTATGAGACCCGTATCCAAGCTATTAAAAACAAGATAATATACTGTTGTTTACAAACATGAAGCATCCTATTGAAGCTATAAAAAACACAAAGTGTGTTGTTCTGCAGTTCCTAGTAGTTTAGTTTGAAAACAATATTAACTTGATTACACGAGATTGTAAGTATTATAAGATTGCTATTTTATATCATAAGATTGTTATCTTATGTTATAAGATGATACCAAAATGAAAATTACGTTGCCAGAAATTTTTATCTTGTACCAAAGCTCAAAAACTAAAACTTTATCCAAAAAACCCTTATTTTATTTAAATTTCAAATCCCCAATTTTTTGATGTTCTTTTAATCACATTCCAACATACAATTACAATCACACAATTCATCAGTGAAGATTCAAATCCCCAATTTCAATTCGATTCAATTTTTTCAATCCGATTTTTACCACCTGAGTTTTTCAATTGTTTGTGGGGATTGTGAGAGATGGAGAAAGATGATTCGAATAAGGATATAAGATCGTTGGCTGATGATCTTGCTGCTCGTCTTGACAAGATACGTGATGGTCCACCAAAAGTAACGTCGTTTGCAAATATTCTGAGTAATGATAAACCTATCAAGAAGATTAATTTTAGGACGTTGAGAAGTGCTGAACAGTTGGAGGACACTGATTTTGTTCTCCCCATTGAAGCGATTGCAGAGGTTAAGAACAAATTTGCTAACTCATTGGTAGGGTTCTTCGTGGGAAAAAGCGTTGCATTCCCGCTAGTTCAGAACTATGTTACAAACACGTGGGCTAAGTTCGGTTATGAGAGACGATGACGGATTCTTCTACTTCAAGTTCGCATCGTTGACTGGCTTGGAACAAGTGCTTGAGCAGGGACCGTGGTTGATTCGAAACGTACCCCTCATTCTGAACAAATGGACACCTGACCTGGCCCTTACTAAAGATAATGTGACCAAGGTGCCTGTGTGGGCTAAAATCCACAAAGTGCCTGTTGTTGCATATACGGAGGACGGTCTCAGTCTTATTAGGACACAAATTGGGAAACCAATTATGCTCGACACATTTACTAGCTCTATGTGCGGGGATACGTGGGGAAGAATGGGGTATGGAATGGTATGCTATGATGATTCACTTATTGAAGTTAGTCTGAGCGGACAGGGAACTGAACAAGAAGTTGTTATGGATGTTCTCTCGAAGATGTACGGGACATAAGATATTCAACCGCATTGAAGGTTGTCAGTACGAGTGGTCAGCCATCAAGTAGACACTGATTGTCACATATTTAGCCATTCCAATCTCACTCTGCCGTAAACACTAGGATTAATCTAAAACTCAATAGTATTCCAAATTAGTCATACCGTACGCCATCCAATAAGGTAGTTCTGAAAGAAGTGACCCTCTAGTGCTCTAAGTGACCTTCTTATTAGAAATTTAGAAGTATTTAAGTGAAGATGTATGATGGGCCGAATAAATGCGAAGTCGTACTCCATTTCTCACCCATGCTGGGAGGGAGAGATGGGCGATTCTCCTTAAACCTCATGCTCGGGTCGGAGCGCGATCTCGTGAGATGATAGTCCCTGACAGAAATATGAGTGAGACTAGCATAACAGAATCACAAAAGTAAGACCAAATGGTTTATACAAATTATTCACATGATCCCCTAACCATCGAACCAGCAGCGCGCCCCTCGACATGACCACACACATCACACACCTCGCCCACCTCTCCTCTCAACCTACTCACAGCGCATACCTCGCCACAAAAAGAACAGGGAAATCGTCTGCATGAAACACCCATCATAGACATGGTCTTTACAAGCACACCCGCCTAAAGAAGACCGACCCCATACCTGACACCACTAACCATAAGGTCACGGCGGCGGTAACTCATCGTGCAGATCCTACAGGTACAAACTAAGACCTAATGTTACCTCGAATTCTCAACAATACATTCACAACATTTCAAAACAGAATAATTCAAATCTTACAAAATCAGTACAATCTACATCAAAACACAAAAAACAAAGTTCAACCATACCAAACCAACAATCTCTAAAAAAAATCCTTCATACAAGCACAAAAGCCTAAACAACAACCACCACATTAAAAAGACCCCACACTAACAGATATAATACACCATAGGAAGTCTCCTCCTTACAATCTACCGCCGACAATTGGTGTTAGATAGATCGGCAAAAAAAGATGGAGACTTAAGTGACGTGTCAATTCTCAATGATCACCACTTACTAAATTGTTGGTCATGTAGTACTTTAATAGTCCTATTAATAAGGACGTTCTTATTAGGAATAGCTTTCGTGACAAAAAACCAAAGGTTATGATGTGTCCACGTCATACCTATGTCTCGGGTATCCTTATTGTAACCAATAAAAATAATGAAAATCCTGCGATTTAGGGGCAACTTTGACTGTTGTCGCTGCGCAGCGCGACGCGCGACGATACGGATCTCGGCCGCTGGTTCAGATACGCGGTTCGAGGATTTTCTGTCGTCAGCGGAAGACCGTGTGACCTTCAGCACAAGATAAAGAATATGTCAAAACGTGACCTTGTTTAATCATAAAGTGGCTATGTCGCCGGCTAACCCCCCCATATACCCCCATGTTGGAGGTGGAGGTTGGCTTTGGTTGGGTTGGGGGTTTGGGATTTGGGGGGTGGGGCCCACCATTATAACTATCATTTCTCTTTACTTACTAGCTTCTTCACATGATCTTGTGGTACAATTGTTGTGCTCGTAACCCCGCATGCCCAACCGAGAATAGAGTTATAGTTGTACTTTATTAGATTGGGATTCGAGCATTTGATCACTAAGTCAGACAAAAGTTACCTCACGGCCCACAAGGAACCAAGGTAACCCATCTCCCGACACCAGCCAATTGGTGCATAGAGTGTTCCCCTTCGCCTTGTGTATCCATAGCTATTAGTTCGTCCGTCGAATTCACTAATTGCTTATTGCGAAGTACTTTCTTAATCAAAATTTCCCCCACTGTCTTCACTCTTAATGTACACTGGTTTTACCGCGCTTCCAGTCTAAGCATTCAAGATCTGTTAGGAAAGATCCAAGACCTAATAGTCATGAACTTAGAGAGGCTCGAACTCTTAAGCGGTGTGGTTCTCGTTCTCTTTCCCTGCACAAAGTCATTAGCAACAACATTTGCTTTCCCTCGGGTGATAAACAATATAATCAATCGTAATCACTTCTACAACTCTAACACCATCTGCGTTGCCTCATGTTCAACTCTTTTTTGATCTAAAATGTGTTGCAAACAGTAGACTCTAGGTGAACGGAGAAAGCCACCGTTACACTTATTTCCATAACCAAACGTCTGCCAGATCTTGATGAGCGAACCACACACGTGCACCAATTCTAAATCATGAGTCGAATAGTTCATCTCTTGATAATTGTCAACAGGAGCCTGTGATGCAATAAAGAAAAATCACCTTATCCATATTTTGAATCAACACGCACCCACACCCAACTTTGAATGTCCACGGTAAGCGAGTGAAATCTTCGCTTCCATCAGGTAATGTAATGATTGCTGTGCACTGCATAATTTCCGCTACAAACTAGGATGAAAAGCTACTTCTTGTTTACCGTCCCCCAAACAAACTGACTTTATACTTTTGAGTAAGCTTAGTCATTGGTTTGGTGGCAAATCTTTGAAAACTCCTCAATTAATCTTCTATAATACCCATCAAGACCTAAAAATTAAACGAATCTCTGTTGGTCGCCTAAGAGATGTCCAATCCTTTAATAATGGCTTCTAATGTTGGTTTGGATCCACATAAAATTCCTTTAAATATATCGATCAATTAATGACCGAGGAACATTACATTGGAAATCCAAAAAATTCACATTTCGGAAAACTTGCATATACAACTACTCCTCCTTCTAAGCAATCTAAAGATTTTTGCTTAAGTAGTTCTGTTACCTGAACCTTGTTTGTTCTTCGAGTATATCAAGAATATCCGTCAATAAAGACATTCACGAGATTTATCAGATATGGTTTACCACAACCCGATTCATAAGAGTCTATATTGATTACGGACTAGGGTGCATTTGGTGCAAAGCCAAGACGGCACTAGACTTGAAAATTCGATGAACTGGCCAAAACGAGTTGTGAAGGCAGTCCTTTGGAAGGTATTCTTCTTGAACACCTACAATTGGTGTTAACCTGACCTTACTAGGTCGATCTACGAGTAGACACTCGACCCTTGAAGCTGATCAAATAATAAATCACAATTCGGTTCGGGAGTTGGGATAAACGGTTTTCTTCCTTCACCAGTCAATTTTTGTTTTAATTACCGTTAGTCAATGCAAATCGAGTTGAGGTGGTCTAGAGCAACCTCATGATCCATGCCATTCTTCTTGACAACAAAAAAAAAAAATAAACAAAAAACAGAAAAAAAAAAAAAAAAAAAAACAAAAAGAAACGAATACAACAGAAAAAGAAAAAAAAAAAAAAATAAAGGAGATAGAAAGTAAAAAAAATAAAAAAAAAAAAAAAAACACGAAAATAAAAGAAAACGAAATAAAAAAAAAAAAGACAAAAAAAAAAAAAAAAAAAAAAAAAAATAAACAAAAAAAAAAAAAAAAAACAAAAAAGAAAATAAAAAAAAAAACAAAAAATAGAAAAAACAAACAAAAAAAAAAAAAATAGATAAAAAAAAAAAATAAAAAAAACAAAAAAACAGAAAGAAAAAAAACAAAAAAATACAAAGAACCAAAAAAAAAAAAAAAAAAATAAAAAAAAAAAACGAAAAAAAAGAAATTAAAAAAAAACTCGAAAGAAAAATAAAAGAATAAAAAATAAAAACAAAAAAAGAAAAAAAAAAAAAGCAAACAAATAAAAAAAAAAAATAAAAAAAAAAAAAAAAGAAAAAAAAAAAAAAACAAAAATAAAAAAAGAACCTGATTCATAATGTCCATGAATATGGCAGGTGCGTTTGTCAAACCAAATGGCATAACTTGAAATTCGTAATGGCCGTAATGAGTTCTAAAGGTAGTTTTCAGAATGTCTTCTTCTCGAACCCTCAGTTGGTGATAACCTGACCTTAGGTCGATTTTCAAGTAGACACTCGACCCTTGAAGCTGATCAAATAAATCATCAATTCTGGGAAGTGGATAACGGTTCTTCACCGTTAGTTTGTTTAATTCCCGATAGTCAATGCACATCCGGAATGATCCATCCTTCTTCTTGACAAACAAGACCGGAGCTCCCCAAGGTGAGGAACTGGGTCTTATAAAGTCTTTGTCGGATAGCTCTTTCATTTCGGAAGGCGCCAATCGATAAGGTGCCCGTGCTACAGGTGCAGCACCAGGTACCAAATCAATTTGGAACTCCACTTGTCGAGTCGAAGGAAGACCCGACAAGTCCTCAGGAAATACTTCGGGAAAGTCTTGAACTATTGGTACGCCCTCAAGTCGCTTCTTCTCCGACTTGTCTTCAACTTCCTTTGCAGTAACATGCGCCAAAAAGATAGGAACTCCTTTTTGCATGCACTTCTGTGTTTTAGTGCACGAAATGATGTTTAATCGTATCACATTTCCCTGGTTACTTCCATCACCGTGTATGGTTAAGGTTTCATTTCCCCAGGGAATGTGGACAATCTTCTCGGCACACACAATGACCGCTTGGTACTTCGACAACCAATCCATACCGATTATAGCATCGAAACTACCAAGTTCTACGGGTATTAAGTTGATTTTGAATGGGTGATTTAGTAAATTCTCTAATGGCGAGCAAATTCGATAGCGAAATTGTCTTAGGGCGACTAGTAATGTGTCTTGGCTTCTCGGCTTAGGATTTGGTATAAGATGATGCCAACTTTATAGTAAGACGGAGTGAAGGTCTGCTTAGTTGATATGGTTACTAATTCGATTTCCAAAAGTAAACGCGTTCTATGAATACGCACACAAAACATGATATAAGTAGAAAATTGTTTCCTTAACAAGAGGTTTTTAGAGTGACTACTCTCAGCACGGCATGGTACCTTCCTGAATTATACATAGTTGATCAGGCCATGTATAATTGAGGACTAACGATGCATTGCTCATTTTCGTCAAAATAGCGTTATAATTTCATGATATTCGTGAGAGTAGTTTGTAAGAGTAAATAAGGAACCTAAGTTAATATTGACGAAATTCTCATAATACGATAATTTGATAGATAATTTGAAATCATTCGTACAACTGAAATTTAAGGGAAATACAACGAGAACTCCTAAGGAGATAAAGTCTAAGATAGTTTCAACTTAGGATTTATTAGGCAAAGCGAGACAACTTTCTCTTTTAAGCTTTGATCTCATCTTTAATGTTGTAGGGTCTGATCGGTTTCTCCTTTTCTTAAGGTATGCACCACTCCATGTGCTCCAGTACCTTCGATTTGGTTTTTATGACTTTGGTTCTTTCGCTCTGGGCAATCCCTCTTGTAGTGCCCTTGATTCCCACATTCATAGCAATTAACCTTCTGACTTATTTCCCTTATGCCTCTTTGAGTTGTTAGCAGTATTGTCATTGTAGGTCCTCCTACAGTTAAGGACCATTTGGCCAACTATGTTGCACCTGTGCATTTGGGAGCATGGACCATCCTGATGATAGTTGCTGTTTTAGGACACAAACGCTTTTTTGGGAAACCCGTCTAAATATTTCGTCTCCATGTTCCTGCAATCGTAGCTTTACTATATTTTGCCTCTTGTTTCGATTGTTGTTGGTTCTTCTGATTGTTCTTGGAAGTGTTATTCAACTTCCTCTTGTTCTCAGCCTGGCGTTCGGAAAGAGTGCTGATCTTTTTGTCCACACGTTTCTGAAACTTCACTATTGGACACTTACTCTTGAAGTGTCTCAGACTTCCACACTTATAACAGGTGTGAGTTCGTTGATTCCTAGCAGCAGTAGGATTCCTACACTCCTGGGTCATGTGGCCAACCTTCTTGCAATTCTTGCCCTTTACAGTACATTGCCCATTGTGGTTACCTTCCCACTTTCCTCCTTGTTTGTGTTAGCATTCCCTGCTACCTTGCATTCTTGTTGTTCGGTCTGGCTTATTGACTTACGGGCCATGTTGGTTTTCGTCTCATAAATGGCAATAGCCTCGATAGCATTAGCCACTCGCTGGGCTACAACCCGCTCAATTTCCTCAACACTCATCCCTTGATTAACAGTTATCATTGTTTCCTGAAAATCACAGGGAACAAAATGTATATGAAGTTTTATTCAAGGGAAAATCATGACACTCCGTGATCCCAACATATATGTAAGGTGAGACCACGTTATGCAGAGATATAAGATAACGACAACCATGGCGTAAATAAATCCTCATCATACAGTAGCATGATCATAACCAACAGCGTAGGTTAATACTTAATACATCGTTTACATGAGTAAAAGAGTATAAGCTTTTTATTAACACTACCAACCGAGTATTACTCAAGTTTAGTGGAATACAAAATAAGCTACACTGACAATCTATTTGTCCATGGCTAGGGTGCCTCTCAAGATTCTAGATGCTAGACTCTTATGTTATCTTTGAGTGACTTATCATTCTCTGGTGGTGGTAACAGTGAAGGTAGTGCAGCAGCAAACTCGGTAATGCATGTCTCAGCAGATGGTGATTGTGGAGTATGGCGTTAAATAGACATCCGTACTGCACGGGATTTGGTCTCAAAAGACAAGATGATATGGTGTGGAGAGGTGGGTGATGTAGAAGCAGACTCATCAGTCTCAAATGCCTCTGTATTCTCAGCTTGAGGGGACAAGATCATCTGTAGGTACAGCAGAAGGGTCAGCCGAAGCTAGGTGCTCCTCTCCACCTCGTCCTCACTCACCTTCTTAACAACAGCATCATCGTTGTCCATGCATCAATGAACTCATTATCATAATTGTCTCATCCGTTGGCAGGATGGTCAGCAGGATCCTCCTCAGGGTCCTCCTTATCCTCTTCCGGATTGGAGTCAGCAATGTAGCCTGGTGATAGGGCTGTAGGGGGGGTGAGGCATCAGCAATAGAGGCTGAACTTCAATAGTTCCCTCGTAGCACCCTCATCAGAAGCTCAATGGAATCTCCATGGCTCAGAATTAATATAAACAGACGTGTAGGAAATCGTCTATAATGAAAACATAACCGCTTGCAACGAGCAACACTTAACTTATATAAATATATTATATAAGGCTGGTATGTTAAATATGAATATGCACTCATGGCCTAAACGTGAAATGATGTAAGGAATCATCTTCGTATATCTACAGTGTTTAGGTAGCGCTTAGGACATACGAGCTTATCGTACTACCTTTCCTAAGGAAATATTCGCCCTACTTATATAAATAGGCCCGTATATAAATAATTGTAGGAGATGCCGAAGAATGCCAACTCATCTTTGTATATATACAATATACCCACATATTAAATAATACCTACTAATAATATAAACACGTATATCAATAAAGAAGTGCATCTAGTCCCCCCTAATGCAATCAACTATTATGGCATGAATGTATGCACATATGTATGTACCGTGTACAACCCCGTTTTACTGAATTTGTATGTTTAAAAATGGGTTACAGTCCAGCAAAAAACAGTTGTGTGTACGCTGGTACTCTTGAAAACCATAGGCTCTTGATACCAATCTTAACACCCCCAAATAGGTCCAGACTAAATATGGGTTCCCGGGGCGTGTTTATTCTTTTCTCAGATCATTACCACAAGATCTATAAAGAACGACCAAAAAGTCGTTTTGAAAACGATACATTGGATTTACAAAGTAATTGTTACATAGAGCCAAAGCTAACTATTTTCCACTCTTTGATCAAAATACAAAGATTTTTTAGTCCCATGCATATAACAAAATGAAATGTGGACAAAAACTTTAAAGGCATGACATCCAAATCAAAACACCAATGTATCCATCGCCACCTCGAGCTTATTGATCCCCTGTAAAAACATGCTTTAAAACGTCAACAATAATGTTGGTGAATTCATAGGTTTGATAAATCATATATAGTAGGACCACAAGATTTCCCAAGTGTATGATAAAGCACAATGCAGAAATCATATAAATGTAAATTAACGAAGCTCTAAGCTCATGACACTGAAGCATGACGTATGTTAGTACCAAAATTAAATGTCCTCCATTGACCGTAGGTTGATGTCTATAAGACGCCGCAACATCAATAATCCGACATGGTATACGTTCGTGTGTACAGTGATAGCTAATCACTCCGAACAGGTGGTATCAAAAAACCAATAATCTATTCATAACATTCGCAGTCGTCAATTAACAATCATGATACTGGGCTCATATTGGGATAATCTGCTACTTAGGCAACATGTAATCATAATATAAAACTTAACCACTATATGTCCTGTTGTAAACATTGCATTTTTTTCACCCCAAAAACATTGTAAAAACAAAACATGTAAAACAGGGGCTATGAACTCACCTTGATTTCTGAAAATCCAAATAATCACATATTAATGGTCACGTAAAAGATCGAATGCAACCTAAATTATCATAGGTCGTATAAGTACCGAGTACTTATATTGATAACATTGAATATAATCCTAAAGTTGTTACATCGTACTATCGTTCGGGCTATCATAATTAAAGAGGTCATGACATGACGTTCGAGATTTAAGGACACTTGTAAATCGTAAAAATCCAACATCTCCGTCGAAACGCCATCCGAAGAGGCCTCGTTATAAACTCGATCCCTAGTAAAATAGTACCTTTGATGAACCCATAATATTCCTATAAAGCTCAATCACCAACTAATTGTTTTGTAAAATTTGTTTAATAAGTTTAAAAAAAACGTATTGATAAATACCGTTTTAGTAAAACTGGCGAAACTTTCCCTTCGCGCTTTTAATACCCGAATCTCTCCGTGTTTCTTATGTCCAATCTTTTTCGTATTAGGAACGAGTTAACATAATTTTGACATTTTCGATATTTTGACCTACTGGTGAACAGAAAAAATTACTGTTCATAATCCACCTTATATCTATTTTTATAAATCGAATTAATTTGTCGAAAAACCCGTAAACTGACGTATTAATTCGTTATAGCTCGTTTTCAATGAAATTCTTTCGATGACGTTCATGATTTTGAAAGTTTCTATATTTTTAGGTAGGTATACAAAAATAATAAACATACCTGTCATGAATAGTAACTATTATAAAAGTCTTAATTTGTCGTAAGACTCGCGAAATTCATAACTCGATCGTTATTAATTGAAAAATTAACATTCATATCATTTTGGAATCTAAAAATATTTATTATTTTGTATTTAAAAAAAATCATACACATGCTGTTTTATAATTTTATAACTTGCTGTTTATAATTTTTATAAAAATGTTTTTATAAAAATTTACTTACGACTTCGTTTATTAACGTATAACTCGTTTTTAACGTAACTTTTTCGTTATTAATCCGTTTAACAAGTTTCTTACCTTTTCGGAATCGTCGTGAAATGTATTATCTTATAAAAATATAAAATGGATATGTAAAAATTCGAATCTTGGACAGAATGTTTGCTTGAGTTTGTTGAATCCATTTTTGATCTTTTCTTTATACTTTACCACTTTTGTATTTTACCACATGTCTCATATGTCATATGTGTTATATATCATATGTTATACATATAATAATGTCCATAAGTTCATATTTGCCCAAGATCATCAAGATCACAAGTTATTAACTTTACATGAAATCATAAACTTTCTTACTTAACTTTTAATTACAAGTTTACATATGAACTTTTTATACTTAAACCAAGATTGTACAAGACTTATATATCCTTTATTTCATGATATTACCATCATCATAATATGTGAGAAAGGGTACAAAATCGTATTCACAAGAAAAATTATATTTTTCATGTTCAAAAGTATTCCTAATGGTGATTTCACTATATAGCACATCATATATATAAAAACTCATAACATGAAAGCATAAAGGTTTAAAATAGACCTTATGATGTATGATGATGATGATGAGCTAGTGCTAAACCCTTGTTTAGCCACAAAACCAAAGCTTGCACAAATAAAACCCTTATTTTCTTAACAAAAACCCTAGCTTCCTTTTCTTGATTAATACTTGAAAAAGGTTAGCCAATGCTTGGGATCACCTTAGAATAACTTATAATGGATATGTATAGGAGTGTATGGGTTGTATAAAAATTGATATGGGTTTGTGTGGTGGCTTGGTTCTTGCCGTGAGCAATAGAGAGGGAAAAGGAGGTTATGTTTGATTTTTACAAAGTGTTAAAGCATGTATGAGCTATATCTCTTATGTATACATGTATATAAAGAGTAAATCTAGTCAAGGAGACAAAGCATGGTCTAAGTGATGGTCTTTGGTCTTAGGGATGGCCATAGGTATGGTTCTTAGTCAAAGTAAGCTAGGTATGGTGTGCATTAAAGAAGTATGGTGTCCTTTTTGACCAAAGTGAAGAGTTTACTATATATAACTTGAATAAATGGCTAAAATTTCGGTATACACAAATGATATACATTGGATTTATTTTGCAATTTATGTATGGCGTTATAAAAGTGGGTATTTGTTGAAGCGTGAAAAGTTTTTGTGGTTCCGGGAGTGCCTAAACGCAATTTATCGCGAAACGTATACACTTTACGTATCCGATAAAAATAAAATGAACAAAGTTAATAATTATCCTCAAAATAATTATATAACCCTTGCTTGATGTAAACATTTAATTGTTTGGTGCCCGTTTACATTGAACGCTAATTTTTGGCGTACGTGATTTAACTTAACGTTTACAATTTAAAGCAAACTCGTACAATACTAACAATAAATAGTACATTTTTTGACGTCGTCAAAGACTTGAAAACACAGGGTGTTATAACCTATGACCGTAGGAGAGGTCAATACTAGGGTCACAGAGCTTGCTGAGCTCCATAAGTGTGTTACACAAGACTTGTATGCTTTACTAGAGGATGCTTAGGATAGTAGGTCTCGTATATCACAGCGAGTCGATATGGACTCGCAGCGGGTCGATTTGCTTATGGGGGATAGGATGACTCTCCAGAAGACAGTATGGATGGTGGAGGATGAAGCCTATACTTCCCGAGAGGCTTGGGCTCACTCGATAGGATTGAGTCAGGCGACTCATCAGGAGCTTCAGACCTATCGTGATCATGTGTATGCACACGAGACCCACCTCCAAGCACACCAGACACATCTACAGCTGCAGAGTACTCTCATTCAGACACAGCATCAGGTACATGAGACTCTGATATCGATGCAGACAGGGATGAGTTGCATCGCTTTTGAGGACTGATCATAGCGTCAGAGGACCAGATGGTAGAGACTCTCCGAGTCATCAGAGATATGAGGCGAGAGATGAGCGACATGCAGGCTGAGTTGTTAGCACTGCGAGAGCAGCAGAGGAGAGCTAGACAGCCAGGACCAGAGGCTAGGATTCTAGATCACCAGGATGCTTCTGGGGATGCCGACAGTCACAATACTAGTGATTTATGTTATTATCTTGCTAGGTCATTGTGCAGGCATGTTAAGGATTAGGGGTTTTCCCGCTAGCATAGCCTTAGATTCTTTTTGTATTGTATTATGTGGTACTTGATTAAACTATTTCATGTAAAATTTTCAAAGTTATGAATGAAATGGATGTGTTACTTTGTACTATATACCTCTCTTGTGTTGATTATCTCATCTATACATTATTATATTCTGTCATATAACCTCATGTTTTGTCTTTTGTGATCTAGACAAATCATGGCACCTACAACCAGAAGAGGACCAAATACCCCTGTTAACAACACCAACCCAAACAAAATGACTCTAGAATCCATCCAAGCATGATTCATAACCAAGCTCTTTTGCGAAACTCCACCAATGGAGATGGAGACACAGTTGCACAGGGATCACCGAAGGAACGTGAAAATGCGCGCCCGTGTTTTTACGCTGACTTCATGAAGTGTCAACCTTTGAACTTCAAGGGGGTGAAGCGTGGTCGGTTTAACTCGGTGGGATTGAGTGATGGAGTCGTTTTCAATTATCAAGTTGTTGTTTATTGAGAATCAAGTAAAGTTTGCCACCTGCACTCTGTTAGGTGCTGCTTTGACTTGGTGGAATGGTCAGATAAGAACCTTAGGTCCAGAGGCATATGCAATGACTTGGGAAGTACTCAAGAAAAAGATGACGGTCAAGTATTGTACGTAGGGTGAAATCAAGAAATTAGAAATTAAGCTGTGGAACCTAAAGGTCAAGGGAAACGATGTTCCAGCATACACTAAACGTTTCCAAGAATTAACCCTGATATGTACCAAGTTTGTTGCCAATGAAACCGAGAAGGTTGACAAGTACATCAGTGGACTTCTTGACAACATTTATGGGAACGTCAAGTCTGCCAGACCTAAGACGTTGGATGAGACTATTGAGTTGGCCAATGACTTGATGGATCAGAAACTCCGCACCTACGCGGAAAGGCAATCTGACAACAAGAGGAAGGCGGATGATTCATCCAGAAACAACCATAGTCACCAACAGCAACCCTTCAAGAGGCAGAATGTCGCCAAGGTCTACAATATGGGGGCAGGCGAAAAGAAGCCTTATGGGGGATCTTTGCCCAAGTGCACCAAGTGCCATCTCCATCACAATGGCCCGTGAACCCAGAGGTGCCACAAGTGCAACAAAATAGGGCACTTTGCTCGCGATTGCAGGAGTACTGGTAGCACAAATGTTGCTAATACTCAGAAGGGCAATGGGGCAGCCCCCAAAGGAAATGGTTGTTTTGAGTATAGAGCACCAAGACATTTTAAGAGAGATTGTCCTAAGCTGAAGAATAAAGATGGAGGAAATGGGAATGCACAAGGATGGGTTTATGCAGTTGGGAATGCAGAAAAGAGGGGAAATGAACTGGGAAACCCTGATGCCAATGTCGTTACGGGTACGTTCCTCTTAAATAACATATGCATTATCTTATTTTGACATGGTGCAGATAGAAGTTTTACTAGCCATGCATTTTGTTCCTTGATTAAACATCGCCCTAATTCAATTTGAAATTGTTTATGATGTCGAATTGGCTGATGAGAAATTAGTCGAGATAGACACAATTATACGAGGTTGCACCTTAAATTTCTTAGGCAATCCGTTCAACATAGATCTAATGCCTGTAGAACTGGGTAGTTTCGATGTCATTATCGATATGGACTGGTTAAGAAGATGTCACGTCGTGATCGTGTGCGATGAGAAACTTGTTCAAATTCCCTACGGGAATGAAACTTTGACTTTTTGTGGCAACGAAAGTAGCAACGGGAGAGAATCCCGGTTGACAGTTATCTCATGTTCAAAAGCTCAAGAGTACATGGCCAAAGGATGCCAGGTCTTTTTAGCACAGATATCCGCCAAGAAAGAGGAGGACAAGTCAGAAAGAAAACAAATAAAGGACGTACCAATCATCTGAGATTTTCCTGAAGTATTTCCCGAGGACTTGCCAGGTCTTCCTCCAGCTCGACCAGTGGAATTCCAAATCGACTTAATTCCAGGAGCCGCACCCGTAGCTCGAGCACCATATCGATTGGCTCCATCCGAAATGAAGGAATTATCAGAACAATTACAAGAACTTTCTGACAAGGGATTCATAAGGCCTAGTTCCTCACCTTGGGGAGCCCCGGTCTTATTTGTCAAAAAAAAGGATGGGTCATTCAGGATGTACATCGAATACCGTGAGTTAAATAAACTGACAATAAAGAATCGTTATCCACTTCCAAGGATCGACGATTTGTTTGATCAACTTCAAGGATCCAGTATTTTGTTCGAGACTAGAACTGAGATCAAGGATATCACCCAGATTAGTGTAGAGAGCAAGGACATCCAACGACGGCATTTCGGAACTCGGTTCGGCCATTACGAGTTCCGGTTTATACATTCGGACTGACAAACGCACCTGCGGTATTCATGGACCTCATGAACCGAGTGTGCAAGCCTTACTTGGATAAGTTCGTAATTGTCTTCATCGATGACATACTTATTTATTCAAAAGACGAAAGAGAGCATGAAGAACACCTTAAAGCAATTTTGGAATTGCTTAAGAAAGAGAAGTTGTATGCAAAGTTTTCAAAATGTGAATTTTGGATTCCGAAGGTACAATTTCTCAGACATGTCATTGATAGTAGAGGCATACATGTGGATCCAGCCAAGATAGAGTCTATCAAAGATTAGGCATCTCCTAAGACACCAACAAAAATCCGCCAATTTCTAGGTCTTGCTGGTTACTATCGAAGGTTCATTGAAGGATTTTCGAAGATTGCTAAGTCAATGACGAAACTTACTCAGAAAGGAATCAAGTTCGACTGGGGAGAAAAGGAAGAGAACGCTTTTCAGTTAATAAAGCAGAAGCTGTGCAGTGCACCAATTCTGGCTTTACCTGAGGGGAGCGAAGACTTTATGGTCTACTGTGATGCGTCACACAAGGGTTTAGGTGCTATGCTAATGCAGAGAGAGAAAGTGATTGCCTATGCTTCTCGACAGTTAAAAGTTCACGAGAAGAACAATACCACTCATGATTTAGAACTTGGGTCGGTACTGTTTGCCCTAAAGATATGAAGACACTATCTATACGGAACCAGATGCACCGTGTTCACCAACCATAAAAGCCTATAACACATTCTCGATCAGAAGGAGCTTAACATGAGACAACGCCGTTGGCTGGAATTACTAAGTGACTACGATTGTGATATTCGTTATCATCTAGGGAAAGCAAACGTAGTGGCCGATGCGCTGAGCCGTAAGGAACGGATTGAGCCACTGCGGGTTCGAGCCTTAGTTATGACAATTGGTTTGGATCTCCCCAAACGAATATTAGAAGCTCAGATCGAAGCCCAGAAACCAGAGAATCTCGTGAATGAAGATGTAGGCGGTATAATCCGAAGGGATATACCCAAGGAAAGATTGGAACCGCGTGCCGATGGAACACTATGTTTACACAGCAGGAGTTGGATACCTTGCTATGGAGACTTAAGATCCGGATATGCCGAATCCTACAAGCCGAAATAATTCTATCCATCCGGTTCCCGAAAAGTGTCCAAGATGTGAAGAAATTATATTGGTGGCCAAACATGAAGGCTGACATCGCCACGTATGTTAGCAAATGCCTGACATGTGCAAGGGTCAAGGCCGAACATCAAAGGCCATCGGGATTGCTAGTACAACCAGAAATACCCGAGTGGAAGTGGGATAATATCACGATGGATTTTATCACCAAACTTCCTAGGTCGTCACAAGGTTTTGACACCATCTGGGTGATTGTGGATCGACTTACAAAATCTGCTCACTTCTTGCCAATAAGGGAGAATGATCCATTAGACAAGTTGGCAAGGTTGTACCTGAATAGGATAGTGGCAAGACACGGGATACCTGCCTCAATTATCTGTGATCGTGATGGAAGATTCACTTTAAATTTATAGAGATCATTTCAAAAAGCTTTGGGTACAGATATTAGTATGAGCACTGCGTATCATCCAGAAACTGACGGCCAGAGCGAGAGAACCATTCAAACTCTCGAGGACATGCTACGTGCTTGCGTGATCGATTTTGGAAAAGGTTGGGTTAAGCATTTGCCATTGGCCGAGTTTTCATACAACAACAGTTATCACGCTAGCATAAAGGCCGCCCCTTATGAGGCACTGTATGGTCAAAAATGTTGATCACCGGTGTGCTGGGCCGAAGTTGGGGAAGCCCAACTGAATGGCCCGGAATTAATCCAAGAAACAACGGAAAAGATCGTCCTGATCAATCAAAGGATGCAAGCTGCATAGGATTGAAAAAAGAGCTACGTTGATCGGAAACGAAAGCCGATGGAGTTCGAGATTGGGGACAGATTTATGCTCAAGGTCTCATCATAGAAATGGGTCATACGGTTCGGTAAGCGGGGCAAGCTGAACCCGAGATATGTCGGACCTTTCAAGGTGTTAGCAAAAGTTAGGAAAGTTGCCTACAGGCTGGAACTTCCTCAAGAGTTGAGCAGAGTTCACCATACTTTTCATGTGTCAAATCTGAAGAAATGTTACGCTGACGAACCATTAGTCATGTCGTTAGAAGGAATTCATGTTGACGATAAGCTCCAGTTTGTGGAAGAGCCCATTGAAATTATGGAACGGGAGATCAAACGATTGAAGCGAAGCCGAATACCATTGGTTAAGGTTCGCTGGAACTCTAGGCGGGGCCCTGAGTTCACCTGGGAACGTGAAGATTCGTTCAAACAAAAATACCCACAACTCTTCATAAACTGGGCTTCGTCAACCACTACAAGGTCTTAAGCTTTGAGGACAAAGCTCTTTTAACTGGTGGAAACTGTAACATTTCTCAAATACAGGTCATTTTACGACTCCTATTACTAGTCTCTATTTATTTTAGTCCGATACGCGTTTACTTTTAATACTTACTTTTAAGCTAAATCGCGTAGACTAGAAATAATCATTTAATATAAACGGTCACCAAATAAATTAAGGTTTATATCAACCAAGTAAGAAATAATTATTAAAAAGATAATTATGTACTTTGAGTATTGTTATAGATATTGGTACGTAAAAAGGGGTTAGTTTCGCAATCAAATACATTTGGGGACACACCTCGGAAAAACCTAACGTACCTAGACTCAAAACAATGCCCACTTTTAAAACATTTACATAAAAATTTAATCAATCCTTGTGTTAAATAACCCACTTGGCCGGCTATACACTAAAACAACTAGAAATCTTCCTAAATATTATATATAAAGGTTTTTTTTTTTTAAAAAACCAATTTTTGTTTACAATATGGTTTAATTAAAACTAGTACTAAAATGTTCCTAGTAGCTTAATACACATTGGATAATACCTAAATTTCCTTTCCTTCTCCCTTGGGTGCCGATTACATGCATGTATGCATACTTAAGTCATTAGTTTTGCTAGCCTAACAATATCTTATACAATCACTAATAATTAAAGCTTGTACTTTGGTGTTTAGCAAGAAACAATGTGTGCTACTAGAAGCCATAAAACCACAAGGTTAGGGCATGGTTTGGTTTTGATTTAATGACTAGGGGAGGTAACTAGTTCTCATATCTATAGATACCACTCATAAGTTCCCAAAATACATTTCCAAAAACTCTTAAACTCTCTCTAAGATAAACCTCCCCCATTTACTCCCTAATTCCATTCGACTATATCATAACTGAACCCATACGCAAACCACATACACTCTAAGGACTCAAGGAAGCATTTAGGAGCAAGTCAAAAGGTCTAAGGGGAAACACGAGCTAAGGACTAGCACACTACACGTCCACTTCTTAATCTTAGAGCTATAGGACCTTTGTAAGTCTCTCACGATACTTTACATATCGTAGTTAATTGTCTTTTGATTTCTAGACTCATGTAGCGATGCATATGAAGTATACGTACCTATATATATATACACGTTATACTCGTGTGGTGCAAGAAACTAATAAAGTGCATGTACCAAGTGATTTAACACGACAAGGACTTAAAATGTTTTATCCAATATGAAAGCTTGGTCTCCAACATGAACAACATACCCTATACACGATTTTAAAGAAAACTACACGTGAACACTTTGAATACACGCGACACTAGGACTTGGTAACGAATATACAAGTTGTACGAACACTTGCATGTAAAATTCGATGTGCATACGAGCTAAATACGTAACCTTTTATCACTAGGATCTTTCGAATAAGTATGGTTTGCTAGGGGAAAATCAATAGGATATCATGGGCTTGTTAATCCTTCAAGGGTACACGACCCAGGACCAAACCAGTCGAAACAAGTTCGTTTGATAAGCCACGGCTTATTTATAAGTTCCCCGAGCTTATCTAGGACCTTACACATGTTTGTTCATCAACATTGACCCTTCCTACCTTTTAGAAAACCAAACGAACCCTTTTTGGGCCTAATAGCCCATGTTTGAACCCCAACAGGCCCAACACTGGAGACCATGGCTTATCAATAAGCTCACTCGAGCTTATTAAGAGACCTACATGATTATTGACTCTCATGGACCTTAACATGCTCTAGAAAATATAGCCGAACCCTAAATGGGCTTAACGGCCCATTACTATGACTAACAAAGGCCTATAAGCCACAAATAAGCTTTGGCGGCTTATTTGTGAGCTTAGACAGCTTATAGGTATTGTAATAAGCCTAGACAAGCGAACGGACCCGAGAGAATTAAGCCCGAACCCTAAAAACCGTTATCGGGCCTTAACAGGCCCAAGCCAGCCCAATAAGAGTGCTTATTAGCTTATTTTGAATAAGCTGAAAAAGAAAACAGATTGTTTGGGCTTAATATAAATTAGAAATGAGCTAGCAAAGCCTATAAACCCTTAAGGGTGTTCGTCGAGTAAGCTATTAGGCTTTCGGGCATAATAAGCTCAAAATAAGCCCGCTGAGCTTGTTGACAGTTTATTTGATTTAATGGACTTAATTACACTTAATGGACCCAAAGGGACCCAACCGAAAGGCCTAAAACCCTCTTTGGGGTCTTAATGGGCCCATCCGGCCCACTAAGAGTGCTTATTTGCTTATTTAATTAAGCTGAAACGAAACAGACCTAAAGCACTAAATAAAGCTCCATAAGAAATAAGTTAGATAAACCTACAGGACCTTATGGTTCATACGGGTTGAGTTATTGGGCCCGTAAGCCCAATAAGCTTGAATAAGCTACAATAAGCTCCCCGAGCATTATGTAAGCTTTATCAGGGCCCCACTGAGCTGATTGAGGGACCTTTAGACTTATTAAAGTACAATCGGACCTTTAAAACTCGCTAAAACGGAACCTTAACGGCCCAATAAGGCCGTTAGCGCAAAAAATAAGCTTGATGGCTTATTTATAAGCCGACGGCGCCAAAAACTTGATGTGTATTTTTACAAGCTTTAAATTTATAATACTAAAAATACTGATTTTGACTAAAAACATAACACGGGCAAGTATACCCTTTCATATGTAATATAGCTTAGGTAAGTCCAGGTCATTCCACGGGATTTGTAGCAATTCATAGATTGTTTATCAAGTAACAAAGCTAATTGATTGTCACTGATCAAATAGCCTAAACGTGTGTATAAAGAAAGCAAGGAACAAGGCATGATCCACATAACATAATAGATAGAGATAGAGAAAGACGTTATATAAACAAAGCATTCAAGTCATTTATGATGGGTAATCATAATAATAAGCATATCTACCAATGATAACATAGAATCCTTTCGGCCTATATACTACATCATCATTAGTGCATTAGGAATGGTTTATATCAAATATGCATACATATGAATTCCTCCAAAATCATCCAAAGATTATTTCATGTTTCACATATTAGAATAAAGTACCAATACTAATATTTCGACTACAACAACCACTAACCCAAACTAATAGTTCCATGATCAACCAACAACCAAATGCTACTGAGATAATCGAAAATATACCAAGTAACTTCTGGAAATCCGCAATATATCACCAAATGGAGTGTTTGGTAACAAGGTTTATGGTGATGATCTTAAGAGAATTTGGTGTGAATCCTCTAAGAATCAAAGTGAAAAGTGTTTAGATTCTGGAAATGGATGGTATGTGGTCTAGATATGGTGTTAGAACTTCTGGGAATTCATGGCTATGGTGGTGGTGGTGATATGGTTGTGAGAAGGGGTGTTTGGATCATCGGATCCAAAGATCCTCACCATTCCTTCCTCCTCTCCAAAGTGATTTAGACGTTGTGTGTGTTAGAGATGTGTTGGTGTGTGTTTCCCTAGAGTTTTGGGGGGTATTTATAGGGTAAACTTTGCTTGGGGACCAAGCAAAGGATGAATATGGTCGATTTTGAGGCTAAATTCCTGAATTTATTGCCGCAGACTAAAAATACGGCGCACATTTTTATTTGTGCGCCGCACATTGGGTGTTAATGCGGTCAAAGTCATTATTGAAGAAAAGTGCGCCGCACATTGGGCAAAACCGGCGCACTTTGCTCACTTTCAGTTCTTGGACCAAAAATCAAAGTTGTAGATAATTGAATTCTCTTCGCGTGGCCACAAGAATCGCGTCAAACGGAGTTCGTATGACCGAGTTATGGCCAAAACAGTGGATAGGTGTCGGGAGATCTTTATCTTCAGTTATTTCTTTGTTTAAGCTTCAAATCTTCGTGTTTTCTTTTGTTTTCTTCCACGACACATCCCAAGAACCTACAATGACAAATATACTCTATTCTATACCAAAAGTTCTTATAATTATCCAATATATATATATATATATATAATCATTGATAACGCATATAATAACATGTATAATTTGAGCGTTATCAAGTACCCTAGACCTGATGCAACTTAGATCGCAGACGCGCTTTCGATATACTTGACAACAACTATTTTTGACATGGAAAATTTTCTTTTGTTTAAAAGCATTTTTCTTTTATACTCCCCTCAATAATACAACACATCACTTTGTAAGACACCACAAGTATATTGAGAGATAGAATGAGTGTTGAGCATGTTATTTTGAATTACCTTTGAAAATTTCTTGAAAGATTGTGCTTGATGTGTCGTTGTGTGATGTATATTTTATTGTTTCAAGTTTTAAATTTATATTTTGCCGACTCAACCAAAAACAACACTTTAACGGGTAGTGTACCCGATCGGTAGTAGTTTCGTGGTAAGTAGGGTGTCGATCACTGAGAGCAATCACACTAAGACTTGACATATTACCCTCAGGTTACGTGACGAGGCCGTTACTTTCATTTCATATACTTTTGCCATCAATCAGATTTCCCTGTTAAGGTGAGTTCATAGCCTCGCATTTTAAATCTTTTGAATACTTTATAAACCCGCGAGGGGGATACATGCTTAAACCATGAATGCAAGTGTTTTTCCAACTGTATGCTATCCAGATATATTATTGCCTAAGTACCTTCCACTGCCAATATTTCTTAATCATGAACCATTAGTCACTTGCGAGTGAACGCGAATATTGTGGATAGATCTATCGGGGTGTGACGACTCCCGTTGGTGTGCCTATACTTTTGGTACCAATAGCACTATATTTGACTTAATGGGTAACCTTGGCAAGTTACCTTTCCACGGGGACATTTGTTCCTCAACCAATGTCACTACGGTGATTTCCATGTTAACGTATTGATGTCATGAGCTTAGGGCAATAACACTATTTTCCATAATAATTGTACTCATTGCAATTATTACACTTATGGGTGTATAACAACGTAACCCACTGTTATGATAACTTGTATTCAAACTGTTTTCCATAATGATTGTACTCATTGCAATTATTACAAACTATGGGTGTATAACAACGTAACCCACTATTGAACTTGTACTCAACTATTATAACTGAAAACCTATGAATCTCACTCAACCTTTGTGTTGACCCTTTTTAGCATGTTTATCTCAGGTAATTGAGCAACTTATGTCACGGAGTGGCACGGAATTGAAGATGGCTAAACTTGTTATCATTCAAACTTTATGTTTCTAGATTTTTGGGACCTCCTTTGTAAAACTCTGATATGATATTGAATGATAACTAAATTTTCCAAAACGTCTCTTTTGAGTCGTTTTCTATGATTATGTCTGTTGATCCATGAAGTAATACCCCAGATTAGCTTCCGCTGCTATATTTGTCAAAAATGAGGGTGTTACAGATTGGTATCAGAGCACATGGTTATAGAGAACAAGGGTAAAACCTAAACTATAACTACTTTTTCCATCCAAGAAAGTCCTCCGTGCCATTGCATTTCCCGAATAGTATGTAAATGATACATAACTATTATACTATTATATAAATAACTTATGTTATTTACCGTTGGGTTGTTAACAGAACGATGTCTTCTCCCAACCATCCTACTTCCAATATTGAGGATGATTTTTCCTCTAACTTTCCTGACTATATCCCAGCTTCCCCAGACTATTTCCTAGCTTCACCGGGAAATACTTATTCTAGCTCTTCAAATAACTCATTTGGTTTAGTTCCAATAGCTTCACTAACTCTTTTACTTTTTCCTGATGACCCCTATATGAAGGTCATGCAAGCATATGATGCTACTAATAAGGAATCACCTATTCTATCATCAGATTCTATTACTCCACCAACTATTTTGACTCCATCTCCGGTATTACCACCTAAGAAGCAAATACACCCCCCATCTTCTTCCTTAACTACGTTATCTATTTCATCTCGGAAGCAAACCTGTATCCTAGTACCTCCATCTTTCTCAACTTATACTCCTATCCCACCTCAGATATATAAATTAGGGAAAAGTTCTATCAAGATGCGTGTAAAACACTATAAGAAACAGATTGAAAGTATTTTGAACTACTTAGAAGAACCATCTTTTCACTATATTGAGAAAATAGAAGAAAGACTTGTTAATGGTTGGATAATCATACCAAGGGATTTTGATGAAGTAAAAACCAAACTTAAGGAAGCCCGTACACAGATAGTTAAACTACAGAAGAAGCATATGGGACAGAGAGACAAGATTGCTTTTATTCACTTTAGGATTTCTGATTTAGAAATGACCCTTGAGGATATCCAAGATCGCCATCAATTATATATGAAGAATCTTATGGGACACACTTCGTGAACTCCAAGACTACTAGATCGAAACCTTATCCTTACCGCTTTCGTTTAAGACACATAGCATAAGTATCAACACCTGTCAGATTTTGGGATATGTAAGATATGTAAGATAAGTTATCCATAAATAAAGTTGTAACTCCATTTTAACATCATATATGTCATTTCTCGTTATCTCCGTCTTCATCATTAAGAACAACATCACCAATTAAGGTCAAACACGTCACCACCCGACTATTCCTTTAATAAATCCTTAAATTTTATAGACTAATTTCCCTGAAAACCAAATAAATTAGAGTGATTAAGAGTAATGTCAGACTTATAACAAAATAGGCCCATAACCCTCAGGTCCCAGGAATCAAAGGTCCTTAAAACTTCTTCAAGACGATGGTCTTCCCAACTTCTTCTTGACTTCATTTTGATAATATCGAAACTTGACATAGTTATCAATCTCATTTGTTCTTTTATATTCAACTCTGAGTTGGAATACTCGCCTCATACTTTTGAAAACACGTACATCCACGTGTAACTCACCACATTCTCGACTAATTAGAAAATGACAGCAAAAATACTCATCTTATAACATCTTGTTTTAAGACATCAACGCGATTGACGTCTCATTATTATCATCATTATTCCTTATGATTCTAGAACAATACATGACATTGTTGTAATATCATATTCTGTGTCGATATTTAGGTAGGATGATTTATAATCATCTTATTAAAATGAAGTAGGACGCTTCTTCATTTGAATATGGAAATTATAAACCACTGAACCGTATGTTTATAAATTCTCAGTTACAAGGATTGAGACGCCTTTGTTTGTAAGTGACAAATTATAAATGAGCGGGATTAAATATATGGCATACGTAAAAACAATATTCTTTCAAATTTGTAATCCATTTGTACGAATAAATTCCATTTCTTCAACATTATCTATTGCAACTAACACTTTATCATTCAACTAAATCTCGGGACTAGATCTCTATAATGGTGGGAGGATGTAACAACCCTAAATTTTCACCAATGGAATATAACAACCTTTAATTTTCATCAATGTAATATTCATCTATTAAATTAGATGCACTGTAATTAAATTAGATGCACTATAATATCCATCTATTATATACCACCTTTTTACAGGGAAATTTTTGCTTTATCTCATTATGCAACGTAACTTGCATCTTTAAAGTAAACGAGCTCACGCAACCTCTACCAATGCCATCTATATCAATGTTCATATCATGTAGACATCCTAATATGTCAAGTCTATATCTTAATATCATTTTTACCAAGTACATTATCCATTTAACGTACCATTTACAACGTTACATCAAAACAAGCATTATACGTTAACGTTTATTCCAGAAACCCTAATTTCATGTCAAAGAAAATTTACAAGCCTTCAAGCATGTGTACAAGTGATCAATTCGTAATATTTAAATCACATTTTCCCTCCTAAATCAAAGTACAACTCATTTGAGCTCAATGTACAAGCCAATAAAGCATAAATTAAACTAGCTCATTTCCCTCCAAAATCTTAAGGATTTCGTACCACCTCTTTAGCACTAATTACAAGCACTAAATACACCATATTTAAACAATTTTCCCTCTCTAATCTCAGCTCCTACGCTAACCCTAAAACTTAAACCCTAAACCCGAAAACTCTAGCAAACCCGTTACACCCTTAAACTAGTTTATAATTTTCAAAAATCTGATCCGTTGATAAAACATAGGATCTAGGAAAAATCAATAGGCTTTGGGTATTAAATAAAAATACTAGGTTGTATCCCTATGTCTTGTGATCATTTTGCCGGTGGACTCAACCCGATTCGATATCAGATGAATTAGTTATAGCCGAAATGACCAAAGTACGCAGATTCTGCACACCTGTAGTAAATGACTGTTATCTCTAAGTTTTTGTATATTAACCCCTAAATATGTAAAACTAAAAGTTTTAGAGGGCTTGAATATCTAACCATGCTCACTGGTTTGAGCTTCATCGGAGTTACGCTTTGTAAATGGCAACCAAATTACCGGGACTGATGTTGGCTGTCCAAAAACAGCCATGTATAAACTAAATAAACACCTCAAGCTTCCCCATGATTCACCACCACCTTAATCACCATGACCTCATCACCACATCACCATCACTAGAGCACCTTACAAGCACCTCCATCACCTCCTTGTAAGCTACTACCATGGCTTACACACTAAGTAAGCTACTTGTCACCCCTTTGATTTTCGAACCCCTCCCCACCTCTTACACCTCATCCTAGCTTTCCATTAGTTATTTAGCTAATCTTGGCCACCACACCAAGTATTCTTGGTCATTACTTTTCCTAAACTTGATCCCTAAGTGTTTTCAAACACTATATATACACGCATGCATTCCTTCTTTCAAAACACCTCAAATTTCATCATACACTCAAATGGAGTCTTAAACAAGATCAAGGAAGACCAAGGAAGATCAAAGAAGGAAGAACTCAGCAAATTTGAAGCCATGAACAAAGAAAAACAAAGCTTTGAACCCATTTCTAGGCGTACGAACCCAAAACCTTCATTTCGACCCATTTTAGCTCAAGTAAGCTTATAATCTTGTTCGATAAGCTCATAATCTGTTTTATAATGTTCATAAGACTCCTAAGATCCTATATGAACTCTTGTTAAATCCTTGAATCCTCAAACCATGCGTTTTTGGTTTAAAACCTAAAAATGGACCCGTTTTGATTTTGCTAGCTAACGCATCCTTTTTCTTCTCAACTTTTGTTTGGTATAACATCATATTTTTGCGTTTTCTAATAAAGCTTTCTTACACATGCAATACTATTTGGAAAACTTAAAATAAGATTGCATGGATTTTAGACTTTGATGGTAATCGTTTCCATGCAAGGGTTTTATTGTAACTTTATGAATTTATAACTAGAGGGGCTATAATATCATTTTCCATTAAGTATAACTCATTTAAGGTCTATATTGGCCAAGTTCAAAGTCTTTAATATTGAAATTATTATATAAAGGGTTAATCTTGTAAAATTTATTAAACAAGGGTATTATATTGCCATTTTTGCAACTTAAAAAATATATAGATATAATATATTTATATAAATTATTATAAAAAAATATATATCAATAGTTATTAAAACTCGATTCTATTAAATACCCAACACATTTATCAGTTATTAATCATCAATCGTCGCTTTATAAAACAATTGCGTTATTTTTTAACGTAATTATATCATCGAACTTACTTTGAAAGAAACTTAAAATCTGTGACGTACCCGTTACTATGGGAATTCAATATTTTCTGTAGAGGGGTTTCATTTGGGGTCTACGTTTTGCACGTGTTACTGGATTTACGATATATAAGTGTCCTACCTACTCAAACGTTAATACATGACATACTGGTTTATAATAGCCTCCGAACAGCTGTTACGATGTTTTCATAATCCCATAAATTAATTAACTGTCAATGTTTAAACTTTATGAAATAATCGGTCTTGGGGTATATTACAACCAAACTAAAACTTGACATACACATATTTCCCTCAGGTTACGTGACGAAGCCGTTACTTTTACTTGATATACTTTTGCCATCAATCAGATTTCCCTGTACTGTTAAGGTGAGTTCATAGCCTCGCATTTTAAATCTTTTGAATACTTTATAAACCCGCGAGGGGGATACATGCTTAAACCATGAATGCAAGTGTTTTTCCAACTGTATGCCAGATATATTATTGCCTAAGTACCTTTCTGACTGCCAGTTATTTATTAATCATGAACATTTAGTCACGTGCGACAAGATTGGAGCATACTAGGTTTTGAATTAATGGATATCTCTTTGTGACACGCGAATATTGTGGATAGATCTATCAGGGTGTGACGACTCCCGTTGGTGTACCTATACTTTCTGGTACCAATAGCACTATATTTGATTATAATGGGTAACTTTGGAAAGTTACCTTTCCACGAGGACATTTGTTCCTCAACCAATGTCACTACGGTGATTTCCATGTTAACGTATTGATGTCATGAGCTTAGGGCAATAACACTATTTTCCATAATAATTGTACTCATTGCAATTATTACACTTATGGGTGTATAACAACGTAACCCACTGTTTATAATGACTTGTATTCAAACTATTTTCCATAATAATTGTACTCATCGCAATTATTACACTTATGGGTGTATAACAACGTAACCCACTATTATGATAACTTGTATTCAAACTGTTTTCCATAATGATTGTACTCATTGCAATCATTACTCAAATATGGTGTGTATTAACAACGTAGTAAACCCATATTGAACTTTGTACTCACTATTTATATCTGGAAAATATGAATCTCATCAACCTTTGTGTTGACCCTTTTTAGCATGTTTATCTCAGGTAATTGAACAACTTATGACACGGAGTGGCACGGACTTGAAGATGGCTAAACTTGTTATCATTCAAACATTATGTTTCTAGATTTTTTGGACCTCCTTTGTAAAACTCTGATATGATATTGATGATAACTTTCCTGGAGAGACCCTTATGGAAATTAACACAAAAGATAAACCATGGTTCGCAGACGTTGCAAACTATGTAGTAGATGAAGTTATACCGAAAGGGATGACATATCAACAAAAAAACAAATTCTTCTCTGACCTTAAACATTACTTCTGGGAGGAACCTTACCTTTTTAAAGTATGTTCTAACAAAATAATCAGACGCTGTGTATCCGAATCAGAAACTCGAACAATTTTAGATAAATGCCACCATGGACCAACCGGTGGACATTATGGACCAAACGTAACCGTTAAAAAGGTCCTAGACTCAGGTTTTTACTGGCCAATAATTATTAAAGATGCTCATACTCTAGTTCAACTTTGCGAAGCATGTCAAAAGACGGGAAATATATCGAAACATGATGAGATGCCCTTAAACTAATTTCTATAAGTGTAATTTTTTTATATATGGGGTATTGATTTTATGGGACCATTCCCAAAATCACATAAGTTTGAATACATTTCTTGTCACTGTTGATTTACGTATCTAATGGGCCGAAGCTCAAGCTTTACAACAATGATGCCTGAGTTGTTATCGCATCTTCCTTCGCGAAATATTTTGCCGTTTCGGAATGCTCCCAAAGCTTAATCAGCGACCGATGGTACTCCACTTCTGCAACAAAATAATGAAAAAACGATGAAAAGATATGGAGTTAACCACCGTTTCTCTACATCATATCACCCTCAAACTAGTGGTTAAGTTGAAAACACGAACAGAGCCCTTAAAAGAATTCTTGAAAAACTGTTAAAGACAATCCTGCTATTTGGTCAAGAAAACTTGATGACACTCTGTGAGTTTTCGCACTGCTTACAAAACACCTACCGGTACCACACCCTATAAACTTATATATGGAAAGAACTGCCACTTACCATTTGAAATTAAACACCGTGCATACTGGGCCTTGAAGAATTGCAACCCAGATCTCATTGCTACAGGTGAAAAACGAATGTTCCCGTTACACGAATTAGATGAATTTAGACATCAAGCCTATGAAAACTCTCAGTTATACAAGGCTAG
Organism: Tanacetum coccineum; assembly: GCA_026074375.1. Classification (NCBI taxonomy): domain Eukaryota; kingdom Viridiplantae; phylum Streptophyta; class Magnoliopsida; order Asterales; family Asteraceae; genus Tanacetum; species Tanacetum coccineum. Next base: position 52,797 of record BQNB010018031.1, read on the forward strand.
AACCAAAGTCTGGCACGATAGAAAACTACGAATGAGAAAAGAATTCAAACACGGAAACAAAGTTCTGCTCTTTCACTCCAAGTATAAATTCAAACAACCGAAACTCAGATCCCGTTGGCTAGGACCATACGTAGTAAAATATCAATATCCATCCGGATATGTTGAACTATATGGTAAAGATGGAAAAACATTTATTGTTAATGGCCATCGACTAAAACTATATCATGAAGAAGAAGATTATAATGACCCAAGGGAAGAAGTCACTCCCTTCTTTCCCAAAGAATGACTCATCAAGTTCAAGTCTAGCTAACGACTCTCTTAAAAATTAAGCGCTTCTCGGGAGGCAACCCGTGCTTCACTTAAGTGTGGAGGAGTCCCTCCTCCATTCTTCTTTCATATCTTTTATTTATTTTCTAAAAAAACAACAAAAATATTTTCTTTTTGTGTGCTTTTGTATATTCACTTTTATGCAGGTAATACAGCTTAAAGATTTTGGAAAATTATGAAGTCTGCTCAAGGATAGCTCTCTTGCAGCTATATATCTATATGCCCCAGGAAGTACCGTTTTCCCTTAATTTTCCCTATTTTATCTCTATTATCAGTTATCACATTGAGGGCAATGTTCAACTTAAGTGTGGAGGGGAGCCAAATCGGAAAAATTAATCATATCCCTCCATATTTGCCCTACCAAAAATATTACCAAACCGATGTTTTCGAAATCAAAAATCTTATAATATATATGCTTTCAAAAATTAAAAAATGTTCTTAGTAAGGCAAATCCAACCGGATTGACATTATAACTAGCACAAAAATCAACCCACCAAAAATCATGAGAATTATAAGCCTTTATAATATTCGGGTGCCAACTTTTGGTACCGAAGATAATTGATGCCTTTAGCTTGTTCGAGTTAAGGAGTGAGCAATCATATGTATCTATTCCATCGTTATGGATGTGTATATGTGGTTTTGTCGCCTTTTCTGGAGCAATGGTATTGGTTGATAATTATTATGAGTGAGCCGGTAATTTAGAAGCTCTAGAACTTATGCTTGATCATCATTTACTAGACCGAAGCCTGATTAATCATATGTTATGAATCCTGCAAGTTCCTGTTCTTGCAAGCACTCCCTTTAGTACAAAGTTGCTGAAATATCTAAGTAAGGAAGTTAAAGTTAAAAGATGAAGTTCTGTGCCAAGCCTTAGTTATTATTATATGTGATCTTGATCCAAAAAAAATGTGTGTAGTATATATAGAAGTTCAAAGAAATAAAGGCTTAAGTTTCGGCACATGAAGATTAGTTTATGCTTTCGCATCGACATCAAAGTTTCGCCCTTCGGTCAGGTTTATGTGTCAAGTATAAGCCTATGGTAGCTGTCTAGATTATGTCTGTGCAAATTGAGTGTTTTCACAAAAATATATAAGCCCTATCTGAGTGGCTGAGTGAATTTTTAAATCAAACACATTTCCTTGTGAGGTGCTATGTTATATGTTAAATCCTGAAAAGTTATCTAAACCTGTAAACTCTTATAAATCTAAATTTTCTCCACGTCACGATAAATGATCTTGTTTTCTCGCTTTCATTGCTTGAGGGCAAGCAACAGCTAAGTGTGGAGGGATTTGATAACGCCCAAATTATACATGTTTTTGGTAGCGTTATTTGCATATATTTAATCATTTCTCGTGAACTTTCGATACTTAATAGCATGAATTACTTGCAGGTTCACTAGAAGACATCTCAAGATAAAAATGAAAAAAGTTCAAGTATTTACACATATTGGAAATCAAGATACAAGAAAAGAATAAAACCTCAAGATGAAAAGTCTGTAAGTGCGCCGCACTTATTAGTTGTGCGCCGCATTTCCTCTCAAAACATGCCAAGTATGCCGCACTTATGAGTTGTGCGCTGCACTTCTCCTCAACTCAGAAGTAATTAAATCTTAGTTAAAATTCAACATTAACTCCACAAGTATGCCGCACTTACAACCTTGTGCACCGCATTTCCCACTTAATTATGAAGAATTAATGAAGACTTAAATGCTACTGCATTAACTCCCTAAGTACGCCGCACTTACAACCTTGTGCGTTGCACTTTCTCAATAAACATTTATTACCCTAGCATTTAATCACTAAGTACGCCATACTTACAACCTTGAACGTCGCACTTTTACCCCTGACTTATTCTATAAATAGGGGATGAATTTCACACATTTAAATCATCCCTCATTTCACCGCTTCATCCTTCAAACAATCCTCTCATCCATTCTTCACACCACTTTCCACCTATATAGCCAAGACACCATAAACACCACACCCTGTTTGTGCAGAGAAATCCACCATCACAGAACATGTAGTAATATCATAGTGTATATTGGAATAATGGAGAAATTTTTTTGAATCATCTTTATGTTTTATGATCCTCATAGCCATGACGAGGCTAAATCTCTCATGATACTTGGTGAAGTTATGATAATGAGTGTTAGTGTTTGGTATGATCATGATCTCTTTAATCTCAAGCTTATGTTGCAATCGTGTTATATCCTATCTTATCAGTTTTTGCTTATCAACTTAGATTATATAATCATACGGGTATAGGTCGAAAGACCCATTATGATTTATATGGTTTTAAAGTTTTTTCTATGATCTTTATCGTCTGTGCCGAAAAATCCACCTTCGTAAATTGATAAACAAAATAAGTTTTGATATAATAAGTAACTAAACTATTTGAGTGACACATCTGGTCTAATCTACTAAATATAAGTCTTGAGTTAATTAAGTTAATTTGTGAACACATTTTTTTGACGAGAAATCCTTTTTATAAGTTAAGGTTTCATCTTCAAGGTCTTAATCATTTCCAACACTTATAAATTATTTTCAACTATCCGAGTAGTTATCTTTATTATCATTGATAAAATAAAAAGTTATTTTCATGTTAAAGTTTATTTTCTTTCTGATTATCTAAACACTACTTCAAATTATGTGGCTGAACCTGGTCTTTCATAAAAAGATTATACTACAACTACAGTGGGTTATACTCTTTCCCGTGTGATTTCTCCTATTAATAAAAATGGTATTTTCGTCTTATAATTTCTTAAAGCTTTTAAAACTCAAATCCAAAATGATTAAAAATTTATTTGATCATTTTACGATGTTTATAATGCCATATTCATACCCTAAGTGATTTGCTTCAAATTCTGGGTTTTCAAGTATAAATTTCGTCTAAATAACTTGTTTACGTAAACTTTTGTAGTATGACTATATATTTGTTATTATCAATACATGAGATCATTAATATAAAATATCGTTTTTTGCTGTTGATATATTTGTATTAACAATCTCCTCCTTTTTGATGATGACAAAATATAAACTCATGCTTATTTAAAAGTTACTAAATAAGTATTTAGTAGACGAGTTTACATATCTTCTCCCCCTTTTTGTCGAAGCAAAAAGTGTTGTAGAGGTGGTCCTTGCAAGTCTTGTTTTGACGAATGCTAAGTCACTTAGTTACGAATGACAATGTAAAAAATAATGACAAAGATTGCAGTTCTCCCCCTTGGTGTTATACTTCCCTTGCTTGGGGCACTAAGAATGAGCTATGGATGCGTGCTACAAAAACAAACGTTAGTAGGACAAACACAAATATATATTATATATATATATATATATATCCGTATTATACTATATATATATATATATATATATATATATATATATATATATATATATATATGCACACATATACATTTTGACGCAATAAACATCATAGAATTTGGCGTAAAAGCCATTACATAATAAGCTTAAACTAGAAATGAAAACAATTAAAGATCCTAAATGTTGGGATAAATATCATTTTCCCATATAATCCGAGGGGTGAGGTGAGATTTTCATGCGGCTAATGCGGAAAGTAAGGTGGGTGTGATGAAGGACCAAGGTGGTGTCGAATGTATGAGAACATGTAGTTGACATGGTTTCGGAGCATTAGGATTTCATGCCTTGTGGTGCTACAACATTGGCAAAACATGTTGTTGAGGTGAGGCATGTCGTTTGGATGAACAAAATCCAAGAGGTTTGGAGGGTTGGAAAAATCTTGATTTCCAAGATTTAGTGGTGGATGGTGAATGTTTTCAAGTGGAGGTACATTATTGTAGAGTTGAGGTGTATTGTTGTTAATGTTAACAAACAATGGTTGAGTTGATGGTAGTGGTTCAAATCCGGGTGGTGGATTTGGAAAACCGGGAGGTGGTCGTGAGACACGTGGTGGTGGAGATGGATTAGAAGGGCATGGTGGCCAATTGTCCATCGTTGACACATAGGGGGTATTTGGTGACATTTTTAGTAGAGGAAGTTCTTGAGGTTCTTGTTTTATCGGAATGACAAAATGAAGTTTAAGCGGTGGTGCAACGTGAGTAGGTTTCAGAGACTCACTTGGTGATGATGATGAGGTATAGTGTGTGCTTTTGCTAGAGAATGATTTTGATGGAGCTTGTGGTGGTGAGAGGGATTTCTTTCTTGGAGGTGGTGAAGGAGTTCTCTCATTTGGTTGTTCCTCACTTGAGGATGTGAGATTAACATAGTTTGGATACTTGACACTCATTCTTGCGGTCTTTCTTTTGAAGTTTGGTGAATTTGTTTTGGATGAACTAGTCATGGTGATGAACTAGTAAGGTTGTATATGAGAAATGTGGAGAAAGTGTGAAGAAAATGGTGTTTGAGGGTGATGATTATAAGGAGAAAGTGGTGATATGGTTTGTATAATGGTCCTTGGATTATATGGAGAACATGTTATATCCTAAGGTTTAAGATCCCACATAATATCATATAGCATGGTTATAAGATAAAGTAGAAAAAGTTAAAAATCAAGAAAATTCGAATTTTTGCGCCTGGACTGGGTGACTCACGGATCCACCGTAACAACGTACGGATCTACCATTTGGTAGATCCGTGGGTCGCAAACTTTAACAAAAACGACTAGAACATCATTTCTCACCCAAAACACAAAGCATATTATCATGCTAGTAATGTCGCAGATATAGCCTAATCGCATGTAACTCATTACACATAATCTAATAGACTTGAACATTATCCTATTAATATTACACGTACTAATTTAACGTAGTTTAGTTAAGATTTTAAGGCTTCCTATTACATATTTATTTTGAATTACCATTGAGAACGATCATGATCGTGATGATCATGCAAAGCGCAACGATAGTCATCAGTGATTTCACCGTTGGGAGAGAACTTGCTCATCATATCCATAGAGGGATGAAAGGAAATGAAGTGTTTACTTTTGAGAGAGAAACAAGTTATTTTGAATAATTTTAAGAGCTTAGATAGAAGGAGACCGTAAGGTAACGGTTCATTAGGAGAGTTTTTGGACTGTTGCATTCGTTTTGCCACAAAAAATGCTAGATTGAATGGAGTGGAAATAGTGATACAATAGAGCATGTATGCACCACAAGCGGATAACTGAATTTTAGGTCCATGGTTACAAAGAATGTTTTCTCTAATAACGATTTATGTGGTTTTGAGATAGGGACACACTTCATCAGTGTAGAGGAAATTTAGATTAAGTATGTCGTATTTTTCTCCATTGAGCCTTTTCTTGGTTATGTTAGTTATGATTAAAGTGGGATGATCAAGTTTTGTAAAATATGTATTGTTTGTTTGTGAGTTATTGTGGTTTAGAATGGATGTAAGCGACCATTCATTGCTATAAAAGGAGTGTCCTTCGTGAGGAAGATCCAGAAGAATTCCGAATTCTCTTAAAGTAAAAAGAAATTTTTCTTCATAGATGTTGAAAAACACAAACCATTCATTATTTAATGAGTAAAATTGAAAGGATCGATAGAGTTCAAAGAGAAATTATGGGTAAATCTTTCCATCTAAGTGGTAGAAGGATTGAAAACCATTTTTAAGGAAGATTTCTTCAAGATTGACTTGAGTGTTGAAGTTGTTATCAATGACTCTTCCCTCATGTATAGAGCGGCTTGCAAAGTCTTCATATGACATTGGATATCTAAGTAGTTTATTGTGATTTCTATGAGAAAATATTATAAGTGAGTTATAATTCTATTTCCAAGTGTGTGTCTCTATGAACATGATGTGGGTGTGCTCAATTATTTACCCATGATCTATGACGCACAGATCCACCAAAATAACACACGGATCTCCTTATGGTGGATCTGTGGTCCGCATGTCTCTAAAAATACGGACATAGCTGATGTTCTTTTGAGCAAATTAAGATACGATGTTGTGCCATGATCCGCAAGTGTCCAAAAATATGGATAAAGTTGATTTTCAAGCAAATTGAGATATGGTGTTGTGTTTTTGGCAATTGAAGTATGTTATATTAACTATTAGGAGTATGTGATATAATTTTCGGAGTCGACGTCCAAGTTTTGAGTGAACCGTGCAACTTGTCATGAATTTCCCGATGGAATTTCAACATAGTCGATCATACTAGGAGTGTGTTATCTTTTAGCATAAGTTTGACCATTGCTAATAACACAATCATTTATGAACATTTAGACTTAACAAAACATAGTCAACACAAGTGTGAGTTGCAATTTGATGATTGTTCTTTTCGTCATTTTCAATCGATTTCGTAATTTCATGTATTGACCATACATGTAGACTTTGAAAACATCTATGGTCATGCTAATGATATTTTCTCTATCTGGTAAAATTCTAATCTCGATTATATTCATTATCAGAAGTTTTGTAAATGAAACTTGTAATGAGAATTAACATCTTTTGAATAATGATTAATTACTTCATTAAATTTCCGTTTACGATTATTTTTAAGATGATGGAGGATCACTATCCATGATAAGTTCCATCAAACCTAATCCTAATCTTAAATAATTAAATACTTCACGTTTTAAAGGCTTAGTTAATATATCGGCTATATTATCTTTGGATGCAACTTTCTCGATAGAAATGTTGCCCTTTTAGACGTTATCGCGAAGAAAGTGATGACGAATTTTTATATGTTTAGTTCTAGAGTGTTGTATGGGGTTTTAACTTAAGTCGATAGCGCCTTTATTGTCGCACATAATCAAAACGTTGTCAAGGCGTATGTCGTAGTCGATGAGAGCTTGTTTCATCCATAGTGCTTGCTCAACAAAACATCGTCAACACAAGTGTGAGTTGCAATTCGATGATTGTCCTTTTCGTCCTTTTTAATCGATTTCGTAAATTTTCATGTATTGACCATACATGTAGACTTTGAAAAGTACCGTATGGTCATGTTATTTGATATTTCTTTATCTAGTAAAAATTTATAAACTTGATATGTTTCATGATCGAATTTTTGTAAATTTGAACTAGTAAAGAGAGAATTATCATACTTTGAATTTTGATCTTTTGCCTTGGTTAAGGGCATTTGGTTGAGACTTGCATTTGAGTTATTTTATATGTATACTATCTGACGAATCAAGCAACCACTATCTTTGATCCACTCATCTGGTTCCAAGCATGTTCTCAAGCATACCTATTTCAACAAAAACAAATTCAAGTTCGAAAATGTTAGTGTTGTACATCCCTTGCATTTGTTGCAATTAATTGGGTTATTGAAATGGGATATAATTTCCCATATGTACAAAGCCTTGATTTTGTTGGTTGTTCCAATTCATAGGATAGAAGTTTTGATGAATTGGTTGTCTAGAGTTTCTTCTAGGTTGAGGTGTGTTATGCCTTAGTTGAGAACAGATATTTCTCCTAGGCGAAGGTGTTTTTGATCTAGACTCGGTTTTGACATAACCTATACCGCTTTTGAGTGATGGTTTTAAAGACGGTTTCTTTGACTCATCAATTCTATTATGTATTAGTTTCTTCCTAGTAATAACAAAATCCGATCTAGAAGACATGGGTGGACTAAAAACGTGTTCTGTCACTTTTTCACCATCCATGCGACTCACGGATCCAGGTATGGTGGATCCGTGCGCCTCTATGGTGGATCCGTCTGTCGCTTTTTCAGCGGACGATTCAACAAAACTCATGATTTTAGTTCCGCTTGTTAACGCTTTACTACTATCAAATCCTAGACCTATTTTACAACTAGGTGACTTTTGATTATTTAACATTTCTCTTAGTGAATTAGCGCTTTTATCAAATTTAACAAATTCAACTTGAGTTTCCTTAAGTTTAGCGTTTTCCGATTTAAGTTCTTCACATGACTTACACGCAATCTCAATTTCTTTACTTATCTCAAGTTTCTTAATTTTCTCATTCAATTCTAAAATTTCTTTTTCTAAAAGATCTCTTTTAGTTTTCAAAATTTTATTCTTGTTAATGATTTTTAAGCTAATTTCACATAAGCTATCATATTCTATTTGCATACTATCATTATCAAGAGAAGATGCGTTATCACTATAGTAAGAAGAGTTAAGAGCTACCTCATTTGACGATTGAGCCATGAGACAAGTTTTATCGTTAGTTTTGTCTTCGGCATCATTTTCGCTATCGCTCTAAGAACCTCCAATGAAGGCCTTTTAATCTTTGTTGCGAGATGGTTTTGGACAATCGCAAATGAGATGATTTGGATCACCACATCTAAAACATTTCTGGTCACTCTTTCTTTTCTTCTCATCCCTTTGTTGGAATGACTTCTTTTCTTCTCTTGGTTGCCTAACAAATTTATCCTTTCTTCTAAAGAACTTTTTAAAGTTCCTTACGGCCATAACATATTTGTAACATCCCTAAATAAGGTCGCAGCGGAATATGGGTCTGAGAGTGTTACATCATAGATCAATAGCACAAGATATAGAAACGACCTCTAAATGTGTCGTTTAAAAATGATACATTGGATTAAATAAACTTGTTTGTTACAAAAGCCTGAAGCTTAAATTGTTCACCCATGAAAATATAAAGATTTTAACACATAACAGATATTCCTAAAATGTAATGCATTTAAATCTCCATAAATGTTAACCCCAATGTATCCTTGTTCTCGTACCTTATTGACCTGAGAAAAACATGCTTTAAAACGTCAACATAAAGTTGGTGAATTCATATGTTTAATTAATGTATAAAGTAGGACTGCAAGATTTCCAAGCATAAGACATGTAATACATATAATATCTCAAAAGTAATTACGAAATGCACTAAGCTCATGACACTGAAGCTACAACATATATGTATGCAAATTAATGCAAATAATGTGCCCGTGTAGATGTTCAACCCGCAACATCCAAATTGTTCCGACATGGTATACATTCATCGTTTTAGAACCTCCAAAACTAGTGAGCACTACTCACCCGAACGGGGATGTCAATCCCAAATAGATCTATTCATAACATTCGCGCTTACAATCTAGTAATTAACAGTTCATGATTCATAGGCATAGTGGGTTATAGCTACTTAGGCAAACTCGTAATTTGTATAAAAGTGTACTTGCGTCCAATTGTAAAACAATGCATGTTTCTCACCCCGATGTTGTAAATCATTGTAATTGTATAAAAATGGGGCTATGAACTCACCGTAAGTGAATGATTGATTATCTAAATCAAATAAGTGAATCGTCTCGGCAATCCGAAAGCAACCTAATTAATTGCAGGCCGTATGAGTATAATGTATTTTATAGAAATAAAATATCACATGTTATATAGTTACACCACCACCTAATAGTTCTTGTTTAATTTAAAATGTTGAAATAATAATTAAATCGTACTTTGTTAAGTATAGGTATATGTATTTGTATCCGTAAAATAAAATCGTAATCTTTGCCCAACAATTGATTATTTGTTAATAATATATGATTTAATATTTTTATTGATTATATAATGATATTATATAATTAGCTTAATTGATTTTATAAAAATAGTGCACAAGTAATAAAAATAGTGCATATGGTTTTATAAACCTTATATCTTTATCGTTCTAACTCCGTTTTATACGTTTCTTATGTTCACGGTTTCGTATTAAGAAAATCTATCAAATATTATATTTATAATATTTTAGCTACTGATGAACAGTAACTTTTATAGGTTATGTAAATTTTATAAAACTACTTTTATATATTTAATCCTCGTAACCTTTAAAAACTCATAACTTATTCATTTTAATCCCTTTTCGCTCGTTCTTTACATGTACGGAATCGTGACGAGATATACTATTAAAATATTACATTTATAATATTTATAAAAACTGTTATGAACAGTAACAGTGGGTTAGAATTTATAAAAACACTTTTTATAAATTTATTTATTGAAATCGTATAAAATTCGTATCTCCTCCGTTTTAATTCCGTTTTTAGTGATTCTTATGTGCACGGATTCGTAATTAAAAGCTCTATCCAAGAAAATTATTTCCCAACAGCCCACTGTTATGAACAGTAGTATGTTTTTATAAAACTACTTTTATAAAAATACTTTTTATCGTAAACTTGTAAATAGCGTATCTTCTTCATTTTAAATCCGTTTTTCGAGTTTCTTACATGCTTGGATTCCTCATGACAAGTACTATCATTATAAAATATTCCCTTTAATTTAACAGATCTGAAACAGTGAGAATTTTTATAAAATAACTTTTATAAAAATACTTTTATACATTTAATTATCAATTTAGGTTTATAAATCCATTTCTTGAGAAATCTTGTACAAGTCTTTTATCATACTTTCTACCATGAGTCTTACTAATTTTAGGTCCTCTAATTAGTCTGTAGTGATTGTCCATGATAAAGTGTCCTCATAATATTTGTACATAAACTTTGTAAGTAATACTTTCAACACAAGTTAATTTACAAACTAGCCATATAAATTAATTAGTACTTATATTAAGTGTGTACTTCCATTTTAAGTATTATTTTATAAACATATATATATATATATATATACAATTCGAACCATATATGACCTTGTATTATTTCATAAATCATAAAAATAACCTAGGTGGTGATTAACATAATATAACAAGTATGTAAGCATGTAAATGAATGAATGGAAATGTTAAAACTTAAATAGAACTTAAAGATGTGTAGTAGGATCAAGAACAAAAGCTTACACTTAAGCTTAAACCTTAGAAATCAAACCCAATATCAAAACCCTAATGAGAAAACCTTAACTTCTTTTCTTGTATACTTCTTGTTAAACAACAACCCAAGCTTCCAATATTCTTGAATGATCTTAGATATACTTAATGTCAATGCTGGAACACTTTAAATACTTTAGTATAAAAATTTATAAGAAACCCTAGTTTATATAATTGAGCCGTGGGTTTCCTTGTTGTTGGAGAGAGTCTTTGTGAAAATTTCTAGTGAATGAGAGAGTATGTGAGTTAATTGATCATGGGACCTTCCTTATGTAGTAAGTAGTTAGTGCATTTACCTTAAACTAACCAAGGTTAGGAAGTATGGTTAATGATACACATTGTAAGAAAATGTAAGGTGCTCTCCTCCTATCCATGCATAATGGATGAATGGGATGGGTTTTAGGGTACTAAGATTAGACAATTTCTAGTAACATGTGTTGTGTAAGTGTACTCTTGGTCCTAGGTGGGGTTAAGAAGGTTAAGATTAGACAATGTATTAAGTGTGTATGTATTGTATAACTGGCCCCATTGGTTAACTAGTGATAAAGTGAGTTAATGTTTTTTTATATATTGGGTATAATAGTGGGTATTTGTTTGAGTATAGATAGGTGTAGGTATTTCCGGGTATGCCTAAATGTATTTTATTACGAAACGTAAACGTTTTACGTAACCAATAAAAATAAAATATGAAAAGTTAATAACTATTCTCATAATAATTATTCTCATAATAATTATATAACACTTGCTTGACGTAAACTTTAACTTGTTTGGTGTCCGTTTACGTTGAATGGTGATTTTTAGTTTACGCGATTTAACTTTACGATAAAAATTAAAAGCGAATGCGTAAAACTCTAAAAATAAATAATGGTAGTAATTGAGTCAGGAAATGACCTGAAATAACAGATTGTTACAATATTCTTCGTCATCGCTTCCAGATGTCAAAGTTTCATCATCACTAGTCTATTTCTTAGCTTTCAAGGCAATAGACTTAACTCTTTCCTTTTTACCTCTATAAATTTCGGAATCTTTTTCCATGAAGCTCGTCTAGAGCTAGTGATGACAAATCCTTCGATTCTTTAATCGTCGTGACCTTTTCTCTCCATTTAGGATGAAGAGCCCTAAGAAACTTCCTAACATAGTTCTTGCTAGAGAAACCTTCATCAAGATCTTTAAGACTAGTAATAATAGTGTTAAATCTAGCAAAACCGCTATCAATAGATTCTTCTTCAAGGATAGTAAATTGTTCATATTGTTGAACAAGAAGATCAATTTTATTATCCTTTACTTGGCTATTACCTTGATGTGTGATTAACAACGATTGCCAAATATCTTTAGCCGTTTTACACATAAAAGTTCTTTCGTATTCCTTTTTAGGTAAAGCATTATAAAGAACCATTTTAGCTTCATTATTTTTAGCAAGTTTCTTTTTAAGATCATCGTCTTGTTGTTAGAAAGGAACTATTTCCAAAAGTTAGGTTTCTTTGTTTCTGGCAAGTGGTGGAAAATCACCATTCAAGATAATATGCCAAAGATCTAAATCTTCTGCTTTCACATAAGTTTCAAATCTATTTTTCCAATATATAAAATGATCACTTTCAAAAAGATGTGTTCTTTGCATAGATTGCCCTTCTAGATATTTATCCGAATCCATAGATCGATTCAAGCTTTAATGCACAATATACGTTAAAAATCTTGGGTGACCTTGGCTTCTGATATCAATTGTGGAAACTAGAAGGGGGTTGAATAGTTTTTACCGTTTTAAAGTAAAACTTAGATTATCAAATTATGTGAACTTAAGAGATATACACAAATGTATATGATAGCGATGCAATAAGTAAATAAGTAATCTACGAAATATGAACAAGTAAAAATAAGAAAGATCAAACCGATGACACAATGATTTATAGTGGTTCGGCTATGAAGTTCCTCTTCGTCCTACTCTACTCCCCAAGCACCCAACTTGAGAGTTATCTTCACTGTGTCAACAATCTCCCTTTAGGCGGAGAAAACCGTACATGTCGCTTACACTTTTTTTGGTACTAAGCTAAATACCGAGTTCTACTTCGAGATAAAACCAATCTAACACACTATATATTTTGTGGCCTAAATACTAACCTATCATACACATATGATACACACAACACACAACACAAGATATAAAAGATGAATGATTATCACAAATGTGATGACACAACTAAACTAATAACACTTGAAGCTTGTCGTCTTCTTGAGTGTTCTTCACTAAAGAGTGGAATGAGTTGATCACCTGTAATGGATTATGTAACAAGTATAATGATCAAAGAATATAAAAGATAAAATATGTATGTGAAAAATATTTGTCAAGAGTTGTCTAATATGAAAGCTTAAGGTTACTATTTATAGGCAATCCTTTGAAATTCAAATCTGTCCTAACCAGTTGGTTTATGTGGTATGTGCTTAATTACACATACCATTTTCCACTATAAACGGACTTAAATGACTAAAAACATACCAAAAATACATTGTATTTGTATGTTTGCATTTGTATTGTGCAGGAAACGGATATTCAAGAAAAGGAACAAAAAGAAAGCCAAAAACAAACAAATCCAAGCACGGAATGGAAAGAACAAAGTCAAAAGTCAAGCCAAAGCAAGAAAATACAACTTTAGGGGGCCAAAACTGCCAAAACCTCAAGTTGTATTGCAAAAGAGAAAGACAAGGGTTAAAATTGCAAAGAAGGTAGAGATTGCATTTAAGTTATATAACTTAAGGGGACCATTCTGCCTACTTCCCCAAAAAGCCTTCTTTCCCGCCTTGACAAACCCAGTTACAACTTGTATGTCGCCCCATACTTCTCCCCTGCAAAACCACTCGACACCCTAGCCAAAATCATTTCATCCACCCTACTATTTCCCCCCAGCTGTATAAATGCCATGTTGGCAATCCCTCTCCATTCCCAAAGCATTTCGATGGCTGAGATTGCCTCCAAAGAAGCACAAAACAAATAAAAGGCTGGGATTTGTTTTTGAAGACACTCACTCAACAAACACAAGCTGCAAGTTCAAGAGAGAAGACTTCGGCTATAAATAGAGTCTTTTGTAAACTTTGGAAAGAGTTAGTTTTTGTAACGAGTTAGTTTTAGTAACTAGTTAATTTTTAGAATATCTTAAGTTTAATTTTCAGTTTTTTAAGTCATTTACAGCTTTTACTTTCAGCTTTGTAACATTTTCAAGTTTTAATGCAAATTTGAGTTTTTAAGTCAATTTACAATACCAGTGTTAAGTTTCTTAATCATATTGTTTTGTGTTCAAAAAGCTCTCACCACAGCTTACTTATAAGCTGTTTTCATTAAGTAAAAATAAAAAGTTAAGTAGTTAAGAGAAAATCACAAATATCACTCTCAAATATACCACAGCTTATGTTATGGATGATAAGCCAGTTCTGGATGGGCTTATGGACTCTCACTAGCTTGTTTTATGCAAGCTAGAGCTTGTAGATTCATTGTTTGACCCTGTTTTGAGCAAGGGTGTTGTAAGTTTTTCTTTTTCTTATTGTTCTTATTTTCTGCAGAACTGTTTTAGTGCTTATTTTGCTTATTTGCTAGTTGAAAAGTGTTTTGTATTACTTTCTTACTTAGTACTGTTAGTTTATTTGTTAAAACTGTTAGTTTTGAGTTAACACTATTAGACTAATTTAGCTTATTTAAGTGCTTATCACTGATTGAAATTTGCTTATTAATGTTTATTTGTTCGTACTTATGTTTATGTGATCAAGTTTTATGCAAGTCATGTTTTGTTTTTGCTTATTTTCAAACTTTTGCTAAAAATTTGCTTTAAATCCGTCTCTAATAGCATAATCTGTTTTGGTGTTGTTCTTGCTTATTTTATGGATTAGAGTTGCTTATTAGGTTCATATTTAGACGTCCAATATCTGGTATTAAGGGTTCCTGAACTAATTTTGTGATTTAGAAGCTTAATTCGGTTTAAAAGTTACTTAAGGGGTAAAATTATTGATTTTGTACTAAGTATTAGTTCCTGCTGTTAGACATGTATGGTTCCTGCTGTTAGCATTGTTCCTGCTGCTAGTAGTAGCATTGTTCTTCCTGCTGTTAGACATGTATGGTTCCTGCTGGTAGCATTGTTCCTGCTGCTAGTAGTAGCATTGTTCTTCCTGCTGTTAGACATGAATAGTTCTTGCTGGTAGAGTTACTTTATGGTTCCTGCTGTTAGCATTGTTCCTGCTGCTAGTAGTAGCATAGTTATAGTTCCTCCGTTTTTTTTAATCTAGTTTTTTTTAACCAAAAACTTTGTTATTTGTCATTTAGAATCTATTTTAGCTTTTAAATATGTTCTAGGTTTAATTTGCAAAATTTAGTTTTTTTTTACTCTCGTTTTTCGTGCCCGTTTTAGGTTTAAGTTATTTAGCTTTCGTTTTTAGGTTTTATTTAATCGTTTTTGTATATTTAATTGGTAGAAATAGAAAACCCATCATAACCTTGTCACATTCAAACACCAATCATCAATCCGTCATTCGATTTTCCATTCAAGCCTCGTTGGGACATAACGACCCGGGAACACCCTATACTGCTTCCGGTTTTCTTGCTCTCGCGTGATTTCGTCCCTTGTTGTATTTATATCATATATAGATAGGTTTTAAGGGGTGAGCTCGCGCGGGTCAATTTTTGGCGCCGTTGCCGGGGAGGCTGTGAAACGAATTTCGTAACGTTTGAAAATTTGTGTTTACATCTGTGAATATTTTCTTCTATAAAAAACATAAAAAGTACAAAAATATTTTTCAGTTTCTTTTATTAGTATAATTATCATCTAAAAACAAAAGAAAACCAAAAATATAAAAACATTTTCCATAAAAAGAAATAAAATTCACAAATTGGTAAAAATGCCAAAATATAATATTCTCAATTGAGGTATTATCATAATAACTTCCGGTGAACTTATTGGTTCCCAACTCGAATCAAAGATTTAAAACTTACCATTTGTGTCTCTTACGATATACGGCTCACCTTGAAAAGTTAAACAAGCTATAAAGTGGGTATAAGGAGGGTTGTTCCTAGGAACTACGACCCGAAAGGAGAAATAAGCTTCGCGCTATTCCTACTCCTCCGCTCA
>BQNB010018032.1:0-68927 GCA_026074375.1 Tanacetum coccineum
GGATCGTAAAACACCGTACAGACCCTAACACAATTCTAATGTTTGAAAACGAAAGAAAATACCAGGAACCATATACTTAAAATAAAATCAAACGAACCCGTACAAGAAAACTCATGTAAGACGTTACGTACCCAAAAGAAAACGTAAGGTCTTATCCAAAATAATGATCAATAAAGCAAACCTAAAATCATCGATACTAACACGTCGCCAACGGGTTACGAAAACCAAGGGATATACAAAGGAGGGAGTAATGATCCACATAAATATGTTAGGAACAATTAGTGCTTAAAAGAAACGTTTGATACTCAAACGAGTAATCAATGCAATGAAATAACTAACGAAACGCGCCTATATCCGAAAGAGCAGATCCGAACAAACAATCGAGCAACAAGCAACCATAATAATAATAATAATACTAGGTATCCGCAAATATATCCGCAAATACTAGATAGAAGAGAAACTTATTATCTCTACAACTTAATTTAACATATCCTCCAATTATGGTAAGAGAATAATTCTCTACCCATACCATCATCCTTATCATGAATACTCATATAAAAAAACATATTACACTACCACCTTACAACCAAACACAAATAAATGCAATCATGGTCACAAGTCTACGTTTCTAATGCCTTTATAATTATGTTGGCCACCATAATTATAAGTTCCTCCTTTCACACGTGTACTTACTTCCAAGATTACCCATTTCAATCATAATTCACATATAAGCACATATACCACATTGCACATCTTAAACTACTCTAACTTAACACATAAAGGATGCTCCATCAAATAATTACTTACTTATATCAAAATAAAATCTAAATGACATAAAGGAACAAAAGTCTAGCAACAATTCCCAAAATACAAAATATCTGAAAGAAATAATCAATAACAACATGACGAAGTAAAGGACAGGATAAACTTATGCTGGGCCTCGCTTGGGTTTGACTTTGCCTTTGAAAGAATCATCCGACTCCGCGGGTCCAGCCCTATTACGCGCATCCGACAAACGATCAACTATCCTATCTACTTCGGTTCCACAAGAGGCTCCTTATAACGCTTAAGTCTAGTTGGGAAAATGGTTCCCCAACGAGACTTCTTACGGGTGAGGGAAAAAGATAGCTAAAATACTAATAAAGTAATATATATCATATCAGATAATGGTAGGCAAAATAACTAAAATGAAAACTTAGCAAAATACGAGATATATAAGCTATGCAAAAATAGAGGGGAAGCATAGCAGTTATAGCATTAAACACTTAAGCCTTAAACGCATCTACATGAAGGACCCCTTGGTTATAGTCTAGGCTCAACCACCTACTTCTCTATAACCATTAGCTTTGATATTAATCTGTCACACCCCGCCAAGGCGGAAACGCGAGGCGCGGCAAGAAAGGGAATCATCACAACACATTGGCGTCTATATAGAGAAACTAAAACATGCATAAAATACCAGGCATAGACACGCAGTGTCATGTACCCAAATACATCAACAAAATCCAAAAGACGATTGACATTGAAATGAAGGTAGTTCATGTCAACGTCATGACATGCAAACATTCATACATCCTAACAAAGCAAAACAAATAACATTCATCGTCTAAATCAAATAACAAAATTTAGATAACTAAACTTCGCCATATGCCTACGGTCCATCTAGCCACTTTTCCTAACTTTAATCTGATCCTGCTAAATACCTGAAAATGATGCTTATACGTCAACACAATGGTTGGTGAGAAACATAGGTTTTCAGACACACATATTCCATCCATTTAAAACAATTTAACTAATTATTATGATTATAAAACAATACTTTTGCATGACAATTATGCTAACTAACATACAAGTTAACATGCAATTCAATCTAATCAATCATTCAAACAAATCATATACTGGGTAGGTGTACCCATCCGATCCCTCAACCAACAATTGAGTAGGCATACTCATCCGATCCCTCAGACACCAAGCAGACGACCTAAATCGCTCTTGGATCATACCAAATCTCTTTCCCTCTAGCTCAGACCATGGATACCCGTAGGTAATCCTCCTGAATAGGCAACAATTCCTTCCACTAAACAGGCCATGGATACCCGCAAGTAACCCTCTTGGCTTAGCTCATACATCAATATCACATCAAATAACGTGTAGCACATAACGCATATCAGTCACATAATAGTCCATCCATTTACACTAACACATAATCACAGCAATTTAAAACTCATTTCAACACTTGCATCATTTCCATCCCAAGTTTAAAACGCAATAGAAAGTGGGACTATGTAACTCACTTGAATGCTCAAAATGCAGCTTCCAATTCCTATCTCGCAATTATACAAATAAATAAACACGGTTACACACGACCAAGCTAAAAGCTCTAGTCCATGTAACACACATATGATGGATGTCCAAGTATTTAATTAACCATCATGGGTCACCCCGACACCATGCCCAACCTTAACCACCTCATTAACACATTATACTAGTTAACTATAATTAATTCAAAAATGCAGAATTTTAGTGTATCTTTACTAACTTAAAAACCTTACTTTCTGACCTTCATAAATTATACAAAAAATCACCTAAGTTCATTTATGAGTTTACTAACTACCTTGTGATTCCCAAGTACTCATTACATATGCAACTATCCCAAATAAAATCAAACTTCAAAACTGTCCCAATTTGGATCTGATTGCATACTAAAATGTATGGCCCTCATTACCATACTTAGACACATAACCAAAGGCTAATCTTCTTGAGTTTCTTTATATACATATTGAACTTAACCACTATTGATTGACTAACCTTAATTCCACTTTTAAGTTAGGGTTTTACCTTCCCAAACATGACCTAATTCAGACCCGTATTTACTGTTTTAACAACTTTTAGTGTAATCAATATTTGAATGACTTCCCGAACTGAAAACGACCTGAGGCTAGATTTTTTGAAAAATAGATTCGTTGGGCTACTGTTTAGACATCATAAACACCCTAAAAATCTTTACCATCATGAAGATGTCATCTCATTAACACAGCCCTAATTCTGTAAAACCCTAAATCAAGATCTAACGAAAATCGAAACGCACCGTTTGCATAATCATGCTTCTAAATTATCCCTAAACACAATATGATCATGAAACTCTATATACTTACTGAATTTTTATAAACCCTAAGATCTATCACATTACATGTTATATGAATGCAAGAATTAAACTAGGTTAAGGATATATACCTCTTGATTACTAACTCCTAACACAAACCCTAGCAAAACCTTGGATCAAATTCTTGTTCTCCTTGTTCTTAGGGATGGAAGTCGACTCAAAAGGGATATGGGGGCTGAATGAGTCGTTTTTTAAGCTTATGAATCCCTTATCTAACTAAGTAGAATCATAATCCTAGTCAAACTCCTAAGATAAGGCCTAAAATCTCTTTTCTTTTCTTTTTCCTTTCTTGGGCTGATTTCTACATATACATACATATATTTTTTTTTCTTTAATTATTTATTAACTAATTATCTTCATTTCCTTAAGTTTTTATCAAAACCTAAGCTAATTTGGGTAAACCTTTTTACATAAACGCTACTTACTATACTTTCTAAAAATAACTTTTCATTTCAAATTTCACTTTATATTTTTAGAAAGTCTACTATGAATATCCAAATTTCTCTCACTTTACTTAATTCCAACATGATACATTTCTCATAAACGCTTAACACAAAATCATCCAACTATTGACATAGCATTGCATGCAATACGTCATTCTTTTCCATTATCACTGTAAGTGAACAAATGGAATACTCATCACCAAACAGAAACGTACTCAAAATGAGATGATCATACACCTCAAAATGATATCATACACCTATTCAAACCACTTAGCACACATATTTAACACATAGCACACATGAAATCACACAAAACGAACTCTTAGCCATTTATAAAGGCATCACTAACCTGGTGAAATCACGGATGTCACAACGGCGTAACCATATATGGTGCTACACCATAATCTTCATATAACTTCCACATGTACGTGATCTTCATTTCATATGTGTGGATCTTCATGGTTACGGCGTAACTGGATAAGGTGTTACGCTGTAACTATAACTTTGATGATATTTCCTTCCAAATATAAGGTTACGGCGTAACTAGATATAGTGTTACACCGTAAAGTCTTCCTTGATCTTCGTACTTGCTTAATTTATGTTACGACGTAACTATTTTTGGTGTTATGTCGTAACATTCTTCGGAATTTACACTTTAAGTCATTTTTCTCTTGTTTCTTGTCACTTTCCTGCTTTTCACCTAAAAAATACAAAACAATAGAAAATATCTCATTTTTGAGTATTAGTGAGACATTTACAGGTATTTTAGGGGTATTTTACCCCCCAAAAGTATTAAATATTTGATGTTATCAAGTGGTGATCCTGTTAAAACCCTAGCCCAACGGGACTTTACCCACTAATTGCTTGACGGTGTTTTATATACTGGTAGTCCACTATTCAAATCTTTATCAGTTAATTAACAGCATGATTTCTGAAACATAAACGGGTCACCTACCAGTCTCACTAAGCTCATAATTTAAAGACAAAGACAGAATATTATTTGTGATCTTATTGGTCCAGTAATATAAAACACGATATGGATAGCTATCCCAGTATCTAGTTTACTTTTTAGGTATCCACCCAGTTGAATGATAAGTCGCATATTCAAACACATAAACAAGTATGAGGTGATAAACATAATTAAACAATCAATGATAAATTAAGAAATCGATTTTAAAACAAACCAAACATTGAACTTTCATTAAGATGGCTAATACCCAAGGGTATTAGTCCACAACCATTGTAATTATACAAGCGTAATCAAACAATGAAAATCGAACGATTAGAGAGTAAAAATTAACACGTTGTTTTTCTTTAGATTGTGATCAACGCTTGACTTGGTGGCTGATCTTCTCTTCTAAAATTCATCTTTGATGATTATGGTATAAAGAATATGATATTGCATACTGAAAACTCATTTTTGAGTCTTCTATTTATAATGTCTGAAAAAGATTCGATACGCCGTATCTGGCTAGGTCGATACGGCGTATAGGGTTGGATTTTTTAAAGTGCGCGCTACGGTTCGTAATAAATCTTTGATATCTTTCCGAATTTACTTTATTTACTGTATCTTCGAATAGTTATCTTCATGGATACGGCGTATGTAAACATAAAGGATATGCCTTATTGGGAATTGGTCAAACGCTTTTTCTTATGAAGTCTTGGCACTGATACACCGTATCTCTTTTGTTAGATACGGCGTATGTAGTCAGAAATTAGCATTCATCAAATGTCTTTATTTTAGCTCCAAACTATGCGCCTTTTAGTTTGTCTTCACAAAACACTCCTGAATTACTGCATTTATAAACTTTAAAGTAACTAAGTACCAAATAATACAATAATTATATAAAAGTGGGCAAAACAGATGGGATAAATGATATAATAAAGTGACGTTATTTGATGTCATCAAATTTCCCCCCACTTGAATCCTATTTGTCCTTAAGTAGACTTTAGAAAAGTTTTAGTTTATGAAAATATGTCCCAACCGAAGTTAAGGATTTTTCATTTAAGCATAACCAAGCTCCTCACGAAATATGAAAATAAAAACACTCAGATCACTCAACTAATCTAGGGTGCAACATTTAATTGGTACACTCAATTGCTCGGTTGTGATTTTTTTCTATCATAGGCTTAGCAAGGATACACATCTCCACCGCTAAAGCTAAGGAGAAACAAGTCAAACGATAAATTAGGTTAAGAAGGCTTAGGGTTGATCATTCAACAGTCTTTTACCATAAGTACCACACTAACAAGGCAGCTACATCGTATATACATGACCGTAACGACAGAATAGACACATACAATCCGATCACATCCATGTTCGTGTTTATCCAGCGGTTAGGATAAAGAACGATATAGGGTAGGGAGCTTCTAACTTTCACCGAAAGTCATCATCCAACAAGGCAGCTGAGACATGCATACATGGCCATAACGACGGAATAGACATGCATGCTCGTACAAGTCCTTGTTCGAGTGGACATTAAGGTTATTTGCTAGGAAAGGGAAGTAAAATGGGTGTTAGAACAAAATTTCACCAAACAAATAGATTAAGCCAACAAATAAGGTATGGTTGCTAGTAACTTTCCCCCGACCGTTCCATGACAAAGACTCGAACATATAGACAAACGCCTTGATCATAGAAATGACAAAGACAGCCTAAGTTGGCATTCTCATAACGGTCAACTTACCTTACATCCCGCTCTTTACATACTTTTACAGAGTAAGTGGTGAGATCGGTCACTTTTTATAAGACTTTACATTGTTGATTTTTTTTAACGTATCAACAAATAATCGATCCTTCTAAGTAATTCCTTCGGTATAAACTTCTTTTTAACAGACTATTTTTCTTCCTTCTCTTTTTCTGCTGCTTTTCTCTTTTTTTTTGCAATACATCATAAATCTCGGTTTTATTTCACCGTCTTCACTATCATAATTCGTCTGGATAATCTTTTCCTTGTAACACTTCTTCTTCGGACATGATTCATAATCACGAAAGTAGCGAAACTTACAAGCTACATATTTTCCCATTGCATTGTACAATTTCTCGACCATTACAGAGATAGAAAAATTTCACTTTGACACAGAAAATACAAAACTTTAAACGAAAGAAACTGGCAATTTTGATTAAAATAGGCTTAATCTACACGGAAGGCTAAGGTGCAAAGGTGTAATGAAACCTATAATATGGTGTAGAAAAAGAAAGAAATGGCTCAACAGGTTGGTCTAGGGGATCTTACTCTAAAAATGAGAGTAAACAAAGGGTTACACGGGAGTTAACTAACCAGTGTAGTTAGATAATTTTACGACATGTAGGCTATTTAGTTTAATCCTAGAAATTTATCAGTTGAACATGTTCCTCCATCTAAATCCATAGTACTAATCATTGTGGTCTCGAGTGATATATACCAGGCCAAGTTCTAAAGTCCACTACATCACCGGCACACTCATAATTTTGTGGAATTTTTGGCAAGCAATTGGAAATGGAATAGGCTTAATTCTCACAATATGTATCAAGGCTTATAGTGCGCTAGGTAATGTAACTAGTGATTTTTACAAAAGTCATGCTAATTTTTTTTTAATTTGGCCTATTTTTAAGCACTTTTAAGCATGTAGCATGTTATTTTGTAAAAAAGAAGACAAGTACGTTCTAATTCTCCATCCCCCCACCTAAATTATACAACGTCCTCATTGTATAGATAAAACAATAAAATAATAAGGGAAAATAGAATTAGAACGGAAAACTCCTTGATATTTTGCTCATGAAATTCTCCAAGATGAGTTCTTGAACAAAAAGTATGTTGACTAGGGTACTAGAAAACAAGTGCAATTTCATGAAGGTCTTGCATGAAAGATTAGAAGACAAGTGCAATTTCTAACTCGTTACAATGGTACTAGAAAATAATTAGACACGCAACTGTACAGGGATCAATACGTCGTATCCCAAACCCTAGGATACGCCGTATGGTTCCTGTAAAAACAATTAAATTACTGGAAATTAAATATTAAGTTTTTAAAACTGATAACGTCCAGACACGTCTATACGCTGTATCCAGTGGGGTTTGATACGCCATATTGAGTGTCTGGGAAGATAGACTCGTGCAACAAACAATTAAAATGCGATAAACAATTAAAATGATTGGGTTGTCTTCCGGGAAGCACTTTTGTTTTAGCTGGTCTTTAAGTTTGACCTTTTTCCTTATTGTATCTACTTGGTACGATGTACGGTCCATCCTTCGTCCTTCGAAAGTGAGAAAGGAAAGGCTTTCATGCGGAGTTAAAAAGGGTCCACACTGGCTATTTTGACCAAGTCTAGTATATCAAGAACTTTGATGATATGCCAGATTACATCTTCTTCACACCTTCTGCTGAAAGTATTATTTTGCAGTTCTGTAAATAATTCCTTGTCGAATTTGAATTTCATGTTTCGTTCAACCCTTGGTTCAACAAGATTTTGTTCTGCTTATGTTTCATTCAGAATAGGTTTTGCCATTGTCCGTCAAACAATTTCCTGAAATTAAGCACAAATAATCAGTAGGATGTGCCCTTGGGGAAGGGAGCACATAAAACAGGAAATTAATAACAAAAAATTGTGTCTGCTACTGTATCAGATGATAGATATGCCGTATTCAATTGGTTTGAATACGTCGTATAGGTCTGTTTAATACCAGTACGCCGTATTATGTTCATAGAATACGCCGTATGTTTGGAAAAACAGATACGTCATTTAGACTGTAGAATTCAATATGATGTTCTAGGTAGAAGGTTTGGTACATCGTATCCAACTGGTGGATACGGCGTATCAGGTGATCAGTCAGAATAGAATACTATTAAAAATAATTAAATGCGGGAATTTAAACACACAATGCGAATAAATACAAACAGAATTTAAATAATTAGATTACACTAAACTAAACTAATTGATGGTTAGAAATACTAATAAGAATAAGGTTTAATTAATTCACTCCCCGACAACGGCGCCAAAAACCTGATGTGCTGTCGTGTAGGGTCAATTATTTGATTATCAAGTTTTACATTTATATTTAGCTGACAAACCTAAAACAACACTTTAACGGGCAGTGTACCTGGTCAATATGGAGTTTTACAGTACGTAGGGTGTCAAACACTAAGAGTAAAACATTAATCCTATATTCTATCAGTATTTTAATTAGTTCTGATTAGTTTATTTACTAGTTAAACCTATGCTATATACGTTGTCTAATGATATGGGGGGTTTTCAGCCTGAGAGACTGGCACAGGTTTGGTGGTGACAAATATTAGTGTATAATTCGCCTATTATTAATCTTTAAGTATAATTTGCCTAGAGTAAATATTAGTGTATAATTTGCCTATTTAAAAACTGTATAATTCGCCTAGCTCTAGAAATGGTGTATAATTCGCCCGGCTATATAGTGTTTGGTATACTTCGCCTAGAGCAACTGATGTATAATTCGCCTAATCACTTGGTATACTTCGCCTAGTACAAACATTGGTATAGTTCGCCTAGTACAAAACTTGGTATAGTTCGCCTAGGCTTCTTGGTATTTCGCCTAGTACAAAGTGTCTATACTTCGCCTAGTGATATACAAGTATGATTCGTCTAGTAATACCACATATAGTTCGCCTAGGCCAATTTTACACAATCAAATTCTTTATGTTTTCAAGCAACTAAATCATCTACCTGTGATCCTTTGCAATCATAAACAACATATGTACCAATTTTAACACAAATTAACCATGAAAATCTTATCTTTTGCAATTTTTGACCCGTATGAGCTCTTAAATCCCAAGTATATCAAGTTTTATTGTTTAATCTTGTTTTAGCACACCCAAATACTCACAAAGGATCATAATAACTCTTCTAAACACAAATCCATGAACTTTTTCAAGTTCTTACACTTTAACCTTATTTTCGACCCAATAAATCAATACAAACACATTCATATGATATCCCCATTAAAAACTATTTTAACCTAGTGTTGTATACCCCTTAGAGATAAAAAACCCCCAATCAATTTAACAAAAACTTCACTTTTATTTTTGAAGAACCCTAAACCAATTTTTAAGGTTTTTGATTGAATACAAGTCATTTCAAGCTAATTCCTTTTGATTAGAAGGTGACAAGGATACAATGAACACATTTTTACTTTACCTTATAGATTGAGATGCACGAAATCAAGGTGTTCTTGGTTGGTTCAAATTCAAAGAGAGAAAAGGGTGTGTTTGGTTTGTGCGAATGAGTGATATAACACTGGTGGGGGTGTTTTTGTTTGAAAACTTTTAGGTTTTGGCAAAAATGGCCCCTAAGGTTTATACTACTTTGCCTTTTCCATTAATACTTTCCTAAAACAAAGGATAAGATATATTTTTGGGACAAATAGACCCTAAAGGTTTATCAAACTAGTCTAAGCCTTCCAATTTGCTATTTAGTCCCTAAAGGCATAAACACATAACATATAAAGCCTAAATGGGTTAAATTTAATTAACTCCCCTTTAAATATTAATCCGTTATTGTTTAAAACCTTTTTCTTTTTATCACTTGATGAATTTTGAAAAAGATAATTTGACACATTCTCCCCCTTAAATAATGACCCATTTTCTATTTAAAGAGCTGTAGTCGTTATTTGATGGTTAAAATTGTCTTAGAAAATGATTTTTCTAATTGAAACTGAAAGATGATTAAACTTTATTCTGAAAATCAACACCTTAAAAAATAAGATTTCTCTTATTTGACAAATAAATGCACTGACACGTACATTTATTGTATATAGGAAGCACGGGTTGTGTTGCAAAGTAAACACAAGCTTTTATATGAATATAATGTAATTCATACCTGAGAAAAAGTAATTTCCTGTTGTGAGGTCAAGTTTTCTTTTTGACGAAATACTTACCTTTAACTTGAAGACCGGGTTGCTATCTGAAATAATAGCAAGCTATTGACATGTTTTGAAAACATTTATAACTTATGCTCGAACTTCAGTTACAGCCTCGTATCATTATTTAATGACATTTCTAAGGCCGTAAATGTTATTGATATTCAGAAGACATGTCAGAGTATTATATTTTTGTATTTTACGATTTTTTAATTTTCTATTTTCCTTTTATAAAATTTTATATAAAATGAAAAATCTATTTGGGTTTTATATTTTCTTATATACATATGATACAGAGGATATGTGAAGAGTTTTCCACCATTACTCTTCCTCTTCGTCTACCAGCTTTTTCAGAGTCTCGGGAGACATGCTTCGCATACCAAGCTTATTGATGAGAAATTCAAGTCGTTCTCGTGCTAAAGGCTTGGTGAAAATGTCTGCCAGTTGGTACTCTGTTGTGACAA
Organism: Tanacetum coccineum; assembly: GCA_026074375.1. NCBI lineage: Eukaryota > Viridiplantae > Streptophyta > Magnoliopsida > Asterales > Asteraceae > Tanacetum > Tanacetum coccineum. The sequence goes on from BQNB010018032.1 coordinate 10,940, forward strand.
AATACAACTCACCACCTCGTTTTCCACTTGCTCCTTTATGAAGTGATGTCCGATGTCAATATGCTTGGATCAGGAGTGTTTGACATTGTTAGAACATAGAGCAATGGCACTTTTATTATCATAGTACAGTGTTATTTGTTGAATACAAGGCTGTAATCTGTCAGTTGTGATCGCATCCAAAGTATATGAGCACAACATCCCAATAGGGAGATGTATTCAGCTTTTGTACTTGATATGGCCGTACTCTTCCATTTCTTTGACGACCAACTCACTAATCTTTCTCCCAATAGTTGCATACTTCTAGACCTACTTTTTCTGGTATCTTGGCAACCCGCATGGTCAACATTTGCAAAAGTTGTTAGAGCAATGCAAGAATCCTTTGAATACCATAGACCCATATTTATGGTTCCTTTTAGGTATTGAAAGATTTTCTTAACCGCTTATAAGTGCTTTTCGGTAAGCTTTGCCTGATACCGGGCACACATGCACACATCAAATACAAGGTCTGGTCTACTGGATGTGAGATACATAAGGGTGCCAATCATTCTACGATAACGTGTAGGATCAACGGCTTTCCCTTGTGGATCTTCATCCAGTTTGGATTTCTCCACCATTGGAGTATCCATTGGCTCGCAGGTTTCCATACCATATTTTTTTAGAAATTCAAGAGCATATTTGGATTGATTTAAAAAGATGCCTCTGGGACTTTATGAAATTTGTAGTCCAAAAAAGAATGATAGTTTTCCCATCATCGACATCTTAAATTTTGAACACATGATTTTTAAAAATGTTTCACAAAGATTAAGTTTAGTGGAAGCAAACATAATATCATCGACATAAATTTGTACTAATAATATGTCTTTGCCTTCTCTTCTGATGAACAATGTTGGATCGACAGTTCCTTTGGTGAACTTCTGGGAGAGTAGAAACGATGAGAGTAATTCATACCAAGCGCGTGGAGCTTGTTTTAGGCTGTAAAGGGATTTCTTCAGCTTATACACATGGTTGGGATTCTTTGGATCTACAAACCCGTCCGGTTGACTGATGTAGACCTCCTCATGTAGTATGCCATTCAAGAACGCGATCTTCACATCCATTTGATAGACGATCATGTTCATATAAGCAAAAAATGCTATAAAGATATGGATGGCCTCAAGTTAAGCAACTGGAGCAAAAGATTCCTCAAAGTCTATGCCTTCTTCCTGATGATATCCCCTCGCTACCAAATGAGCCTTATTTTTCAACACACCTCCCAGTTCATCTAATTTCACCTTGTATATCTACTTCAAGGTAATAATCATAACACGATCCGGAAGAGGTACCAGCTCCCAAACTTCAAGACGTTCAAACTCATTGAGTTCTTCTTGCATGGCTTCAATCCAGGAGGATTCCGTCAATGCTTCTTTATAACTCTTTGGTTCAACAAAAGAAAAGAAGGCATCAAAATAACAAAATAAGGCTTCATCGTGTAGTTGATGTCGAGTGAAGACCGGTCTAGATGGATCGCCAATAACATTATCAATCAGATGATCTTTGGTCCATTTATTAATGTGTTTAGGTGGTTGATTTAGTAAGTGAACATTATTTAGAATCATAATCTGAGAAGAGGATTATTCATAACTTGGTTCTGGAATTGGATTACCAACTGAAGAATTATTATCCATGTATGAAACTTTAATATCATGATCCGCTTCTTCAACACTAAGAGGAATAACTGGAGATGGTGTTTCTTGAGTTGTTTGTGAGATACTTGTTGTTGGAAACACAAAAAGTGTCGGTCACTTCCAAGTTGTAATAGGTCTTAGCTCGTAGATTGTGTAATGTTAAGTATAGAAGCTAATCCGGCCCAAGGCCCATGGGAAGCCCATCATAGCCCATGAGCCGGCCTTAAGGTAACTATATAAGCCCTCTCCTAGCCTTGGAGAGGGGTTGGTTGTTTCATTTCTTCCATATTTCCATATAGTAATAATATCATCCATTCCATCACTTTCTATCTCTAAACATCACAACCCACATCTCTCTCTTGTTCTTGGTAGATCATTAGATTACGTGTTTCTTCAATTGGTATCAAGAGCCATGGAGTGGTGTGTTTAGTTTTTGTGTTTGTCTTGTGATTTGTGTTCAAAATCTTTATAAAGAACAAAATTTTTGATTCAAATTTTTTGGCGTAAAAACCTTAAAGTTTTCATTTTTATTGTTCCTATAGGGTTAGTAACACTAGTTGTACAAGAATTTTTGCTAAAAACCATTCAAAAATGTGTCTTTTTGAGTTTTGAAAATTTGGGTTTCGTAGTAGTTATAACCGAACTAGTGTGTTGTATGTTGGAACCGAACGAGTAAGCCGAACGAGTAAGCCGAACGAGTAAACCGAATGAGTAAGTCCAACGAGTAATCCGAACGAGTAAGCCAAACGAGTAAGCCGAACTAGTAACTTTAGTTGGAACCGAACAAGATCAACCGAACTAGTATTTTTCTTTGATAACCGAACAAGAAGGACCGAACTAGGTTTTCTTTGACAACTGAAGAAAAAGAACCGAACGAGGTTATCTTTGTCAACCGAACTAGTGAAACCAACTTAAATTTAAACTTATTAACTCAAAGTTATAAATTATACGGTTTATCTATTTGACTTGTAAAATCCCGTGAAACAAACACCTGTTTTCCCGGTTTTGTCAAGAATTATAAAATCCCGTGTTGTTTCATTTCAAGACTCAACAATCACATAACCAAACACAATTTCTTTCTACCACCGATCGATCAATTTGTAATCTTTTTGATACCACAATGACGACTCTTGCCGATAAGTTACTTCTTTCAGGATGAGACAACAAACCACCAATGCTTGAAAAACACTTGTATGATTCTTGGAAGAGCCGAATGGAATTATATATGTTGAATAGACCTCATGGAAGAATGATTCTTGCCTCTGTTGAAAAAGGACCACTCGTTTGGCCTTCAATCACTGAGGATGGAGTAACAAGGCTTAAGGAATATATTAAACTAACTCCAACTGAAGCCATTCAAGCTGATTGTGACATCAAAGCAATAAACATCATTCTCCAAGGCCTTCCAACTGAAATCTATGCTCTTGTGAGTCAACATCGTGTTGCAAAAGATCTTTGGGAGAAGATTAAACTGCTAATGCAAGGAACGTCGTTAACAAAACAAGAACGAGAATGTAAGCTGTATGATGAATTCGATAAGTTTACTTACATGAAAGGAGAGTCGTTACATGAGTACTACTTGAGGTTCACTATGTTACTCAATGATATGAACATCTACAAGATGCCATTGGAGCAATTTCAAGTTAACAACAAGTTTTTAAACACTCTTCCTGATGAATGGAGCAAATTTGTTACGGATGTTAAATTGGTCAAAGACTTGCATACTACCAATGTTGATCAGCTTCATGCTTACCTGCAATAACACGAAAGACATGCAAATGAATTTCGTTTGATGCATGAACGTAACTCCGATTCTCTTGCTTTAGTTGCATCTCACCAATTACCTTCGTCAACTTATCAATCTCATCTACACACTCTCCCGAACTCTCAACTTCAACATCATGTTTCACCATATCCGTCTTCACAGTCTGTAACACCTTATCAGACTCAACAATTCACAACCAGTCAATCAACACCTCTTTCAATCACTTATCCATCAAATGAGTACCAATCCTCAGTTCACCACAACGTTTATTCTCCACAACCATCCATCCCACAATTAGAATGTGCTCTCACAGATTACCAACAACAACAATCTGAATTCCCCTAACCAGACTCCGATCTAGTTGTTCCAGTGTTCCAGAAAGGGGATGATCCAATTGATGCGATCAATCACATGATGTCATTCTTAACTGCTTTGCTGCTATTGTCACATCCTGGTATCCTACTACCAACAATCAGCTAAGAACTTCGTCAAACCCTCGTCAACAAGCTACCATCTATAATGGAAAAGTAATTGTTCAACCTGTTCAGGGGAGACAAACCACTTATGCTGCTAGAACAACGAGAAAATACACACCAAGTGGAAGCAGCCAGGGAAACAAGGATGTCCCCTATTACACTGCAAAGGGGACGGGTCATATTTCCAGCAGTGCACTATTGCCCCAGCGAAAAAGATGAAAGTGATTAAATGATAAAGTGTTGCTGTTAAGCTCAAGCAAGTGGTCAAGTTTTAACAGAGGGAAGAAATAGCATTTTTGGCAGATCTAGGACTTCCTGACACTCAAACCTCTCAGTCTGTCATTACCCACAATGCTTTTTTCAGCGATGATTTGGATGCTATGACTCTGATTGTTGATGAACTTAAACTCAACAACGATTGCTCTCATGGGAATCTACCAGGATGGCTAGCTGCACTCATTGAGGTACAAAATCCGGATAAACTGACCTATGATTTAATCAATCAAAGTGAGCAGATAATGACGTCTTCTGAACAGTCTATTGATGTGAATCAAACAGAAACTGAAATAACTAGTGATAGCAATATCATTCCTTATTCTTAGTATCTGAGTGAAATACAACAGGAAACTGTCCAGAGTTCTAACTCTTCTGCTCAACAAGATGTCCTGATATTATCTATGTTAGAAAACAATTAAAATACCTAAGTGATGAACTTGCACAATGTTAATCTGGAATATAAAAGTGCCAATAAAGCTATGACTACCGAGCTTGACAGATATAAAGAAATGCAAAATGTTGAGAACAGTTTTTCAGGATCAAATGAACAGTATGCCGAGATTGAACGTCTTAAGCAAACTATTTCTGAACAAGTGCAAGAAAAGGATTCTTTAATGAAAACAGTTTCTGATCTCAAAACTGATTTAAAAATGGAAGAAAACATAAATATTGATAGAGAAATTGATTTAGAAAAGAAAATTAAGCAACTTGATAATATCATTTTCAAAAGAGGTCAATCTGCGCAAACTGTTCATATGATGACTAAATCCAAAATTTGTTATGATCATTCCACAAAACAAGCTATCGGTTTTGAAAAACCTTTCTATCTGAAGAAAGTTTGGGAATCAAAGCCAAAACTGTATGACGGGAATGTCATTCTCAAAATGGATACTATTGTGATTCCTGATTCTGGTGAGACATTAATGCTTTGTGAAGAGAGTCGTTCAAAAATGCTTTTGAAAGAACAAGATCCAATGGTTGTAAAAAATAAAGTGAACATTAAACCCATTAATTATGATGTTCTTAATAACGATTACAACAAATGATTTGTTCGACAATCTGATTTATATAGTGAACATGCCTATTGGAAAGCGACTTCAGTCCCACCTTTAGACCCATCTCCTTCTTCCACAACCAACAAAGTTGAGGTTCCAAAAGAACTTCCTAAAGTGAGTATGGTGAATACTAGCTTGAAAGAGCTTAAACGCCATCTTGCTGGCTTTGATCAGGTTGTCAAAGAAAGAACCACTGCCACAGCTATCACTGAGGGCACGTGGGGGTTTGAACATACAAAGGCTTGTTTTCGAGATGAAATTATTCCATTTATAAAAGGATTAAAAGATATCTTCAATAACTTCAATCAATACTTGGTTGATGAACTTGCCGATGTCCAAAATGTCTTTTATCAAATGGAACAGGCTGTCGAACAACATCGCTTGGAGTCCAGAACTTTCAAAGTTAAAATGAATCAAGTTTTGAGTGAAAATGAACGACTCTTGGCACAAGCCATTGATCATGATATTGTAAAAACTGTTGTGAATTTGTCTGTGAATGATGGTTGTGAAACTGTGAATGAATGTCAAAAGTGTCTCGAACTCAAGACTGAGCTTCTCAACAAAAAGGATGTTGTTGATAAAGAAACTTACGATAAACTTTGTAAGAGTTTTACAACTCTTGAAAAACATTGCATCACTTTGGAAGCCGATTCTCAACTTAATCAAGAAATTTTTCAACAGACAAACAGTGTTTTAGATCAAAATGCTCTAAGTTTTACTCAGTTGTTTGAATTAAGTGAATTGAGAGCTCAGTCTCAAGAGAAAGACACAGTCATTGTCAAGTTGAAAGAGCAAATTAAGTCCTTAAAAGGAATGTGGCTGAAAGTAAGTCAAAATGGACATGGATGAAATTGAGACTCTTAACATTGAATTGGAACATAGAGTGACAAAACTTGTTGCTGAGAATGAGCATTTAAAACAGACTTATAAGCAACTTTATGACTCGATTAAACCAAAACGTGTTCAATCAAAAGAACAATGTGATGCGTTAATCAAACAAGTCAATATAAAGTCTGGGGAAATTTCTGATTTAAATGCAAAACTTCAGGAACAAGGTTTGGTCATAGCAGCCCTAAAAAATGAGTTAAGGAAACTTAAAGGAAAAGCGTTAGATAAGGAGGCTATTGAGACCCACTCTGTTGATCCAAACGTGTCTAAGGATAATGTGGAACCAATCACGCCCAAATTGTTGAATAAAAGGACTGCTCACTCCTCCTACATTAAGCACACTCAGGAAGAAGCTTTGGTCCTTAGGGATATAGTCGAACATGTAAAAGCGAATTATCCTCAAGATTTACTTTTAGAGTCTGCCTTTAGGTATACCAAAGTCATTCAGGAATTGCTTTCAAACATAAGTAGGACTTGCCCTAGCATCAACAATTTTGATCCTCAATTTAGTAGCGGTCCACACTGAGGAAAATAGGACAGAAATAGGGTTTGCCGAATCACTCACATCCACAGAAAAACATAAAAATAGACTCGACCTCAAACATAGTTTCTAACAAACATGTGTTGCATTCTATAGGAGTAAGACTTACTGCTAGTGCTACCGGATCACAGCCTTTAGGCAATACCAGGAATGATAAGATTCTGCAAACACCAAGTAGTAATTCAAAGAATAAAGTATAAGCTCACTCTAGGAACGTTAAATCTAGTTTGAATAAAAGGAATGGTACTGTTAAAGTTAATGGATCTGCGTCTGTGCAGAATTCCAAGAAACATGATAATTCTGATTATGTCTGTATTAACGGTGATGATTGCATGTCTTCTGATAATTTGTGTGTTTCTAATTCTATGAATGATGTGAAATTTCATGCTAAACCTAGAAGGGAAAATATAAGAGAGATTTGAACCACAGGAAAAGTGTTCATTACGATAGGATATATTTGGAGAACTACCGGTCGCCTTCACTATTGTAGAAATGCGTGCCCTTTAACTAGGATTGACCACTACTAATGAAGACGCATTCTAGGAAACTAATAGTTCTAGATTGAATCACCTAACCTGTGGTTAGATTTTCTTTTTATATAAATTTTTCAAAAACAAAATACAAAATTAAAAATGAGAAAAATACAAAAAGAAGTTTTCAAATGACATGTCTTCTGAAAATCGATAACATTTACGGTCTTAGTAATGTCATTTAACAATTATACGAGCCTGTAAATGAAGTTCGAGCAGAAGTTTCTAATGTCTTCAAAACATGTCATATGGCTTGCTATTATTTCAGATAGTAACCGCTTTTCACATTGAGGAAAATATGTCGTCTAAAAGATAGTTGTTCCTAACAACGGGAATTTATTCTCGGGCATGGTCTACTCTATGACTATGCAAGGGCTTGTGATTACTTCACATCACAACCCGTGCTTCCTATATTTCCATAAGTGTACGTTTCAGTGCATTTATGAGTATAAATAAGAGAAGTCTTATTTATCATGGTATTTGTTGTTTTGTCACATATAAAATCATTCAATCACCTGAAAACATTTTTCATCATACATTTGTCTTCTCAAACAACGATTGCAACTCTTTAAATAGAAAACGGGTCATTGTTTGAGGGGGAGAGAATGTCAAATCATCTCGTCATGATAACATGAGCTTTTAAAGGGAAAAGGGTTTAAACAATAACGGAATATCTCTTGGTTTGTAAGTTAATTAAGTTTAGCTTGCTTGTGCCTTATGTGTTATTTGTTTATTCCTTTAGGGTGTAGCTTTCTAAATTATGTCTATAGGTATGAGAGTTTAAAACACCAAGGACCATATGTGCTATGTGTTTAACTTGAATATATCTTATAAAACTTAATTAGCAAAATATAATAAGTTATGTAAACATGAGGGGCCAAAAGTGTTAAAAATAAAATTGTTTTATATCAAGCCCAAACCACCCCCCATCCCTGCCACTGTTCATCACACACACACACACACACACACACACACACACACACTCAAAACACACACACGCACACACACTCAACCGCACACTTCAATCCTTCTCATCAAGAATTACTCAAACTTAAGGTATTATTGTTACATTGTTTCTCACACTCCAATGAACACACATCTCATTCGAATTGCATTTTAATGAGAGTTTGATCTCGATAAACCCTAAAATCAAAATTAGGGTTCATCAAATCAAAGCTTAGTAAAATCCCAAATTGAATGAGGGGTTTTGATCAAGATGGAGTGTAGAACATCATGTTAAAACAGTTTTGTTGATTGTTGTGATTTAAATGTTTCTTTTGTTTGATCTAGTGCTCGAAAAATATGGGTTTATGATAATTAATGTATTAAAGTTATGGGTTTTGAGTGGGATTGCAATAACATGCTTAGTTGTTTCAGCTAGAATCATGTTTGAGCTCTATTGATATCATAACATATTAGTCTAGTTACATTTCTTGGTTCGATAGTTTCATGTTGCTCGTATAATGTCATATTCTCAATCAATGTGAACCTAACTGTTTTATATGTTTAAATGAGCTTGTGTTGATAAATAACATATGGTAAAACCTTGCTTGAAAATTGTTTAAAAGTTGAAATCAATCGAACCAACTTTTAACATGAACCGAACCAGTTCAAGTTTCCCATGAACTGAACGAATAAAATGGGCCGAACAAATGAATATATAATAAAGACCAAATGAGTAAATATTAAGTGTGAGCCGAACGAGTAAATGTTAAGTGTGAACTGATCGAGTGTTAAGTGGTATGGACCAAACAAGTTAAGGTATGGTCTGAACGAGAAAAGTTTGCTATGACCGAACGAGTAAATATGAAATTGGACCGAACGAGTAAACTTGTTTGTGGACCGATCGAGTAAGCTAACTCATGGATCGAACGAGTAAACTTTATCATGAACCGATCGAGTGAGAAATGAATGGAAACAGATCTTGTGCATACTTTTGTGAGTCAAACCAATAAGATTATATTGTGATCCGAACGAGTGCTAATGCGTTAGAATCATAACCAATTTTTGACATAACACACTTAAGATCAGATTTTATTTACTAAGGTTAAAATAATCAAGTCTCTTAGTTTAAAATAGACATTAAAAGCTTGACAAAACCAAAGTTAACTACATACAACTTAGTTGTTACCTTAGGTGCCTTTGTCTCATACGCCATTAGTCTATCTAAGATGATTGATCTTCAAAAGTGCTAAAAGTCATACAGGTTCTAGGCCGTCATTGATTGTGTCATATTATAAATTGCAGTAACTCTTTCTTAAACAGAATCATGGAAATCTCAAAGGCGGATCAGATCGCTTTGGATGATGCTTTGGTTGCTCCTGCGAACCGACTTAAGATTGGCAAATGCAATCTTCGATTAAGCTCGGATGTCACTTCAAAGGAGGCAACTCTTCAAGTTGTATATGATGTGTTAAAGCTCACACCTTTCTACAAAGCATTCCAAGTCTCGGCTGATGTTCCTGAGATCTACATGCAAGAGTTCTGGGCCTCTGCTTATATTCATAACCGATCTGTCAGATTCAAGATGAACAACAAAAAGCACATTCTCAATCTTGATCAATTCAGAGACATACTTCAAATTTGCCCTAAAGTCGGTAATGAGAAGTTTGAAGAACCACCTCTTGAGAAGGAGATTCTCGCATTTCTAGCCAGTCTTGGTCACTCTGGAGAAATAAGAAAGATCACTGATGTCAATGTCAATAAGCTGCATCAACCCTGGAGATCATTTGCTGCTATCATCAACAAATGTCTCAGTGGTAAAACATCCTACGACAGTCTTCGTCTTTCTCAAGCTCAAATCTTATGGGGAATGTACAATAACAAGAAGGTTGATTATGCATATCTTCTGTGGGAGGACTTCATTTACCAGATTGAGAACAAGAATACGAAGAAGGGCAATGCGATGTACTATCCTCGTTTTACCAAGCTAATCGTCAACTTTGTCATGGCTAAAGACCCTTCAATTCCTCGAAGAAACAAGGTTAATTGGCACTATGCCAGAGATGACCCAATGTTCACGACAATCAATGTCATCTCAAGGAATGAAGACACTCAGTTGTACGGGACTATCTTACCAGCAGAGTTAACAAACGAGGACATCCGCAACTCTGAATCATACAAAGAGTATTATGCTATTGCTTCAGGAAAGATTCCTCCAAAGACAAAAGCAAGTAAGAAGAAAGCTGATTCTGATGCAACCACTAAGCAGAAGCCTCCCACAGTCCCCAAAGAAAAGAAAGGCAAGAAGACTGGAAAAGGAAAGCAGAAGGCTAAAGAGTTAGAGACTATCTCTGAGGCGATTTTGACAGAAGCTGAGCAACTCAAGATAATCACCAAGAGAAGCCGTAAAGAGACTCACAGCTCTCATGCCAGCGGGTCTGGTGCAGATGAAGGAACTGGTGTTTCACCAGGGGTTCCCGATGCACCTGATTATGACTCAGATGATGATATCTCCTGGAAGTCAAGTGAAGATGATCAAGATGAAGATAAAAATGAAGATGATGAGAACGTTCAAGATGATGACGATGATGCTAAAAGTGGAGATGATGAACTCAAAAGTCAAGATGATCAAGATGATGATGATGAAGCACAGACTGAATCTGAAGATGATGGTGATGATTTCATTCATCCAAAGCTCACAACTCATGATGATGAAACAACACATGAAGAGGAAACTGATGAAGATGACACCTTCGATCCTATAGTTCATACACCCTCTCATGTTTCATCCTCAGATGATGAAGACAGTGACAATGAAGTTGAAGGGGTGGATGTTGAAGGAGAAAAGTCGGATGAAGATGCTACATATGTAGAGGACCAAGGCAATGAGGCGGACAGAGATACCAATGCCAATCTTGAAGGAAGAGATGATGTAAAGGCAGATGTTGTATTGCCCCAGGTTCAAGCAACCCAGGAAATTGAAGACACTCATGTGACCCTAACTCCGGTAAATCCTGATGGTCAACAACAGAGTTCTTCTGTATCATCTGGCTTCGTCTCCAACATGCTAAATCCAAATCAAGATACCGGTGTTGATGCTATATTTGGACATAATGCTGAAGCTACCTCTCTAGTAGATATTCCTGTCACTGCCATTGCGGAGCCATCCTTCTTTGCACCAACCAATCGTCCTCCAACACCGACTCCTCTCTTCACTCAATTACAACAACCACCAATCCTGACACCGGCTACTACTCCAAGCTCCTCACTTCAAAATCTTCCTAACTTTGGTTCGTTGTTTGGTTTTGATAACAGACTAAAAGCTTTAGAAGACAACTTCTCAGAATTCAAACAAACAAATCAATATGCTGAAGCACTCTCTTCCATTCCTGGCATCGTTGACCAGTACCTGGAAAATAAAATGAAGGAAGCAGTAGATGTTGCAGTCCAACTGAAGTCTGATAGAATTCGAGAAGAGGCTCAAGCTGAAAATCAACAATTCCTTGATTCAATCGATGAAGGAATGAAGAAAGTAATCAAGGAACAAGTCAAGAGTGAAGTCTCGAAGATCACACCACAAATTGAGAAGTTAGTGAACGAACAACTCGAGTCTGAGGTTCTGGTACGATCTTCAAAGGAAGCCAAGACGTCTCATGCTGTAGCTGCTAATCTTTCGGAACTAGAGCTGAAAAAGATCTTAATTGACAAGATGGAAGCTAACAAATCTATCAGCAGGTCTGACATCCAAAGGCAGCTCTACAAGGCATTAGTTGATGCGTATGAAGCCGACAAAATTCTGCTAGATACTTATGGCGATACGGTCACACTAAAAAGACCTCGAGACGGAGCAGATGATGATCAAGAACCCTCCGCTGGAACAGACCGGGGGTCCAAAAGAAGAAGGAAAAGAACCTGAATCTACCAGTGCTCCAAGAGAAAAGACAACCACGACAGCAGGAAAGACTACTACAGGTTCTAAGACTCATAAGCAATCTGCTAGCCAATCTGCTCCAGTAGAGGAAACTATGCAATCTACAGATGTCTTTGAAGCACCTGCACATCAGGAGTTTGAAACAGGTGTCCATGATGAACAACCGGAAGAAGAGGTCCATCCTCTTCCTGACTGGTTTCAACAACCTAAACGACTACCTTCTCCTGATCATGCATGGAACAAGTCTGTACCTGCTGATCACGAATCCGTCCAACCTTGGCTAAGCAATCTGGCAAGAAGACAAGACCCTCGAGAGTCATTCGATGAGCTAACAGACACAACATTTGACTTCTCAGCTTTTGTGATGAACCGGCTAAATGTTACAACACTAACACCTGAATTGTTAGCAGGTCCAACATTTGAGCTGATGAAAGGAACATGCAAGAGCTTGACTGAACTTGAATACTTTTGTGAAATCAGTTACAAAGCCACAACAGAAAAATTAGACTGGATCAACCCCGAAGGCCGCCAATATCCTCATGATCTGCGAAAGCCACTACCGTTGGTTCCAAATTCTCAAGGTCGTCATGTCATACCATTTCATCACTTCATCAATAACGACCTTGAGTACCTACGTGGTGGTGAGTCAAGCCGCAAGTACTCTACTTCAGTTACGAAGACCAAGGCTGCAGATTACGGGCATATTAAATGGATAGAAGACTTAGTGCCCAACTTAATGTGGAGTCAAGTGATAGTCAACTATGACAAATTCGCTCTCTGGGGAATCTCACATTGGGGCAAGAAGCGAAGACAATTCTATGCATTTGCGACCACAAGGGAATCAGCTCATGACGTCTACTCAAAAAGAAGAATTATTGTTGTCACAAAGGTGGAAATAGTCGAATGGCAAAACTACAAGCATCTTGACTGGATCACTATACGTAGGGATGACGACATTCTTTACAAGTTCAAAGAAGGTGATTTCCACAGACTTTGGATCCAAGACATTGAAGACATGCTGCTTCTTCTCATGCAAGGAAAGTTGACAAATCTCAACGTTGAAGAACGTCTTGCATTTAATGTCTCCTTAAGAATGTTCACAAGAAGTGTTGTCATCCAAAGGCGTGTGGAAGACCTTCAATTGGGTGTTGAAAGCTATCAAAAGAAACTCAACCTTACAAAGCCTGACACGTACAGATCCAATTTGAGAAGAAGAGACGCTTACACACCATACTCCGATCCCAGAGGATTCATCTATGAGAACAAAGACAAGAAGAACAGATTGATGCGCATTGATGAACTACACAAGTTTAGCGATGGTACTCTCGATGATGTTCGGACTGCTCTGAATGATCGCCTCAAGGGAATCAGAATGGAGTATCTGCCTCAGACTTTTTGGAGCCAACGTGACAAAGCAAATGCAAGAGCTATGATTCAGGCAATTGACAAAAGACTAAAGACAAGGAGGATCATGCGGAGCTTGGAGAGATTTGTTGGTGGAAGACCATACGGGGGTGACTTACGGCTGCTTCAAAGGACCATATGATTTATCATATGTTGTTCTCATCTTATAAGGTCAATCCTCGTAAATAATTTTATCTTGTGAATATGTTAATAACTAGTGTAGATTTTTGGTGAAAAATAAGATGTGCTCGAGTACAAATTTTACAAGAATTTCTTAGTAAATTCAAAAAATTTCAAATAATTATACTCGACACCATCTTATAAACCCTCAAAAGTTGAGGGGGAGCAATAATATGTTTCATTCTGCTAGAATACATCATTCTATCCCCGAACGGTTAATCAATTGATATCCAAAATATCAAGGGATTAACATTTTGGATAAGGGGAGAAAATGTGATTAACCTAGACTTAATGTATATTGACAAAAGTAATCAATTAAAATGGACTCGATGCACTCCACACTTAGCATGTACTACGATTACGATGCACATGTTAAGGGGGAGCTTTTAGTGATGATTAAAAACATTCAAAGTGTAAACCTTTTGATATTTATATCAAACACTTTGAATGAATTTTTCAATGATTTTGGTTTGTAATGGTGATGGAATACCCTAAAAGACCGACCATGTACTTAATTTTATGGAGTTATAAGGTGGTTAGGTATAGGTATTCAAATCCCATGATCCAGCCAGAACCGGAGGGATCTACCCAGGGATATCCACTAGTTAGTGTAGAAGTCCTTAGGTATGATTAAAAAGGAGAAAAAGTGAGAATCGGGAATAATGCCGACTGAGATGGAGCTAACACTGGAACAAACCCAACAAGGTGTTAGTTATGAAGTCTCGGTAAGCATTGAAGGGGTTGAAGAATGAAAAAGAAATGTAAGGATAAAGGGTGAAAAGAAAGAAGCCCTCCATACACTTAGGCAGAAACCGGGTCAATACATATGCTGTCAGAAACACTTAGGTGTTGTCTGACATTGAAGACAGTCATGGACCCAGTGACGCTATGCACAAACCCCTCCCAGCCACTCAAAGTCGGAAAGACTTTGTTTCAAAACTCACGGAGATACACTCATTTCTATTGACTTTCTCACTCCGAGTTAGTTGATATTGAAAAGGTGGCACTCAGCTCCAGCCTCCGATCACTAAAATTAAAAGTGCACTATTGAGTCTAGAGCCAAAAGAGATCATCCATTAATCTCATTAGGACACTTGTCATAATTTAGCTTGTTATCTCACACAATGTGAATATCAAGTAATATCATTAGAGTCCTACGCAAGATCCTTGTGATTTTGCCAGAACATCCGAGTGATACTTAGGTATTCACAATGAAGATGGAAATCCTGCTTGAGCCAACATCAAACAAGCTCATGGTAGGTGACTTGTGCGATTCTTATGAATCAAGCTTGTGACAACTGGAAAGCAACAATGGTGCGATTCTTTATGAATCAAACTTGTTCCAGGTTATGGATCAACGGTTAAAGAATTTTGAATTGCTTAAAACTCTCGATGTGTCACAAAACCACTTTAGCAAGTGACACGTCGATTGATTTTCAAATCGATTTTCTATATCAATCGGTGAGATAGTAACTCACTGGTTCACTCTTATCGTGCTGTCTGCTTTGAGACGTTCCGATAATGAGAACATGCTGAGTACGATGAATCTAATACTTATGTGTTAGAAAGATTCAATACTACAGCTGGAAATCCTGTCAAGAAGATTCTTCTTAAATTGAATCTATCTGATCACAGGTCGATCCTCACGGATTTGAAGGTTACTCCAACCAAACCTGGGCGAATGACAAAGCCATATTCGTCCCCCCGCTTTATTGCTAACTGTTTTTTATTGCTAACTGTTTTTATGCATGCTATTTAAAGATGGTGGTAGAGGTTCCTGATTCCAGCTGACTCACAAGATCCATAGCCACATGCTCATACCCGATAGACAAACATAAGGACTTCATGAAAGGCTCAAATACATATTTCAAGACTTTCGCTACTCTGTAAACGGAAATCTGTCTTGAATTGATAAAGTATTATAGTTAACGAATCTCAAGAAAGAAGTAGCATTAAAGTTTTTCAAGTCATACATTCAAGAAAGGTATGAACATGTTGGTTCAGAAATCACAAATCCACAAAGATGCACAAAGTTTATCAAGATGGCGACGAAGAGATTGTGCGTGGTTGTTTGATCTCAAGAGGCTCAAGATCACAATGTCAAAATACAAGTTCAAGGAACAAGCTTAATCCAGAAATCAATGATACTAACAACATACTCACAGCAGGAATGTCATCAAGGACGAGCTAAAGACTAAAGACAGAAGCATGTATGCTAGGCTTAAAGTTTTGTAAAATTTGGATAGTAATCCTCCCTTAGGGGAGGATTCGTTGAAACACAAAAAGTGTCGGTCACTTCCAAGTTGTAATAGGTCTTAGCTTCGTAGATTGTGTCTTGTTAAGTATAAAAGCTAATCCGGCCCAGGGCCCATGGGACAGGCCCTTAATTGCCCAGGGATTCGCACATCCTTGTAACTATATAAGCCCTCTCCTAGCCATGGAGAGGGGTTGGTTGTTTCATTTTTTCCATTTTCCACATAGTAATAACACTTCATCCATTCCATATACTTTCTCTCACTAAACATCACAACCCACATCTCTCTCTCTTGTTCTTGGTAGATCATTAGATTACATGTTTCTTCACATAGATAGTAGGATTTGTAGTTAAAGCATACTTGATATGGCTACCCGCAAGAAAGTCTACTATCTGATGAAATCCTCACTTCCAGTTGGCTTTTGAAGAAAATCTACCATGTTATGCTTGTCATAGAAGTCCATATTTATAACAACCTAAGAATTTTCATAAAATGCAAAACCTATTTTACTATTATCACAATTGTACGGGGAAATTTTTTGCTTTATTACATTAATTATATATCTCAGTATGTCAGAGTACAACCAAAACAAGAAATAAAAAAAAATAGCGATCTAGTATTTCTTTGGAAGCCGAACGAGTTGTCTGTTTAAGAACCGAATAAACTAGCTAAGTTATAGTGGAACGAATAGTTTGTTGTTGTTGGATACGAACTAGTTAAAACGATACGAGTTACCGAACAAGCAGGACGAACAAGCTTAGTTGTTTGACAATCGAACGAGTTAACCGAACAAGCAGAGCCGAACTAGCGTATTTGTTTGACAACCGAACTAGATAACAGAACAAGCATAGCCGAACCAACTGAACCGATCTAGTTTAACTCTTTGACAACCGAACAAGAGGACCGAACTAGTTTGTCCTTTTGTCAACCGAACAAGACAACCGATCTAGGCAATTTCTTTGTCAACCGAACTAGTCAATTCCATTTAAGACACGTTAACTCAAATTTATAATTATACTGTTTATTTCTTTGACTTGTAAAATCCCGTGAAACAAACACTTGTTTTCCCGGTTTTTGTCTAGAATTGTAAAATCCCGTGTAGTTTCATTTCAAGACTCAACAATCATATAACCAAACACAATTTCTTTCTACCACCAATCGATCAATTTGTAATCTTTTTGATACCACAATGACGACTCTTGCGAATTAAGTCACTTTGTGTTTCAAGGGAGGAGACAACAAACCACCAATGCTTGAAAAACACTTGTATGATTCTTAGAAGAGCCGAATGGAACTGTATATGTTGAATAGACCTCATGGAAGAATGATTCTTACCTCTGTTGAAAAAGGACCACTTGTTTGGCCTTTAATCACTGTAGATGAAGCAACAAGGCTTAAGGAATATATTGAACTGACCCCCGCTGAAGCCATTCAAGCTGATTGTGACTCACAAGCAGTAACATCATTCTCTAAGGCCTTCCACTGAAATTTTTGCTCTTGTGAGTCAACATCATGTTGCAAAGATTTTTGGGGAGAATATTAAATGCTAATGCAAGGAAACGTTCATTATACAAAAACAAGAACGAGAATGCAAGCTGTATGATGAATTCGATAAGTTCACTTATAAGAAAGGAGAGTCGTTACATGAGTACTACTTGAGGTTCACTCTGTTACTCAATGATATGAACATCTACAAGATGCCATTGGAGCAGTTTCAAAATTAACACCAAGTTTTTTAAAACACTCATCCGGATGTATGGTGCAAATTTGTTACTGATGTTAAAATTTTTTTGGTCAAAGTCTGGCATACTACCAATGTTGATCAGCTTCACGCTGATCCTGCAAACAAACACGAAAGACATTGCAAATGGAAGTTCGTTAGATTGCTATCGGAACGCAACTTCGATCCTCTTGCTTTAGTTGCATCCTCCCCAATTACCTCCCGTCTAACTTATTAATCTCCATCTAACACTCTCACGAACTCTACAACTTCACATCATGTTCACCATATTTCGTTCACAGTTTGTAACACCTTATCAGACTCAACAATTCACAACCAGTCAATCAACACCTCTTTCAATCACTTATCCATCAAATGAGTACCAATCCTCAGTTCACACAACGTTTGTACTCGTTCTTGACGTCGTGGAATCCCATCCCCCCATTCCACCCCCAATCGCGGACATATGCTCCCATAACTTACCAAACTCAAGAACAATCTGGAATGTTTTCCCACCAAACCATGACTTCGGTACTAATTGTTATTGTGTTCCAGGAAAGGGATTGATCCAATTGTCACGATCAATCACGTGATGTCATTCTTACTGCTTGTTGTCACATCCGGTATCCTTACTTCAACAATCATAACTAAGGACTTCATCAACCCTCATAACAAGCTACCATCTATGATGGAAAAGTAACTGTGCAACCTGTTTAGGGGAGACAAACTACTTATGTTGCTGGAACAATGAGAAAATACACTCCTGGAGCAAGTGGAAGCAACACAGGGAAACAACGGACTGTCATCTGTTACAACTGCAAAGGGGAGGGTCATATTTCCAAGCAGTGTACTATGCCCAAGAGAAAAAGGGATGGAAACGTGGTTCATCTGTTAAAAGTGTTGCTGGTTCAAGCTTAAGCAAGTGGTCAAGTTTTAACAGAGGAAGAAATAGCATTTTTGGCAGATCCAGGACTTCCTGACACTCAAACCTCTCAGACTGTCATTACCCACAATGCTGCTTATCAAGCCCGATGATGATCTGGGATGCCTTATGATCTGATTGTGATGGATCTTAACTCCAGCCATGATTGCTCTCATGTGCGGAAATCTTTACAAGAATGGATCAGTTGAATCATGAAGGTACACAATCCGGATAATCTGGCCTATGATTTATTCAATCAAAGTAAGCAGATAATGACGTCTTCTGAACAGTCTAATGATGTGATTCAGACAGAAACTGAAATAACCAGTGATAGCAATTATCATTCCTTATTCTCAGTATCTGAGTGAAACACAACAGGAAACTGTCCAGAATTCTAACTCTTCTGCTCAACAAGATGCCCTGATATTATCTATGTTTAAACAATTAAATACCCAAGTGATGAACTGCACCAATGTTATCTGGAATATAAAGTAGCGACATTACAAGCTTAGACCTACCGAGACTTGAAGATATAAAGAAAGAGGTTAAGATTTGAAAGAAATGCAAAATGTTGAGAACAGTTTTTCAGGATCAAATGAACAGTATGCCGAGATTGAACGTCTTAAGCAAACTCTTTCTGAACAAGTGCAAGAGAAGGATTCTTTAATGAAAACAGTTTCTGATTTCAAAAATGATTTAAAAATGGAAGAAAACAGAAATATTGATTAGAGAAATTTGCTTTAGAAAGAAATTAAGGCAACTTGTTATATATTTTCAAAGAGGTCAATCTGCGCAAAACTGTTTCATTATGATGACTAAATCCAAAATTTGTTATGATCATTCCACAAAACAAGCTATCGGTTTTGAAAAACCTTTCTATCTGAAGAAAGTTCGGGAGTCAAAGCCAAAACTACTATGACAGGAATGTCATTCTTAAAATGGATACTATTGTGATTCTTGATTCTGATTGAGAATTAATGTTTGTGAAGAGAGATTTTCAAATGCTTTTTGAAAGAAAACAAAGATCCAATGGTTGTAAAAAATAAAGTGAACACTAAACCCATTAATTATGCTGTTCTTAATAACGATTACAACAAACGATTTATTCGACAATCTGATTTATATAGTGAACATGCCTATTGGAAAGCGACTTTGGTCCCACCTTTAGACCCATCTCCTTCTTCCACAACCAACAAAGTTGAGGTTCCAAAAGAATTTCCTAAAGTGAGTATGGTGTATACTATCTTGAAAGTAGATTAAAAAGCCATTATTGCTGGCTTGATTCAGGTTGTCAAAGAAAGAAACCACTGCGACCACAACTATTACTGGAGGGGCACGTGGGGTTGAAACATTTCAAAGCTTGTTTTCAGATGATATTGTTCAGTTTATAAAAGAAATTAAAACGATATCTTTATAGCTTCAATCAATATGGAGTTGATGAACTTGCCGATGTCCAAAATGTCTTTTATCAAACGGAACAGGCCGTCGAACAACATCGCTTAGAGTCCAAAACTTCCGAAGTAAAAATGAATCAAGTTTTGAGTGAAAATGAACGAGTCTTGGCACAAGCCATTGATCATGATATTGTAAAAACTGTTGTGAATTTGTCTGTGAATGATGGTTGTGAAACTGTGAATGAATGTCAAAAGTGTCTCGAACTCAAGGTCTTGTGCTTGTCTTTAACAAAAAGGAGGTTTCGTTGATAAAGAAATTACGATAAACTTTGTAGAGTTTTCAACTCTTGGAAAAAACATTGCATCACTTTGAAGCTGGATCTTAACTTAATCAAGAAATTTTTCAACAGAAAAACAGTGTTTTAGATCAAAATGCTCCAAGTTTTACTCAGTTGTTTGAATTAAGTGAATTGAGAGCTCAGTCTCAAGAGAAAGACACAGTCATTGTCAAGTTAAAAGAGCAAATCTAAGTCCCCTTAAAAGGAAATGTGGATGTTAGAAAAGTCAAAATGGACATGGATGAAATTGAGACTCTTAACATTTGAATTGGGATACATAGAGTGACAAAAAATTGTGCCTGAGGGATATGAGCATTTAAAATAGGACTTATAAGCAACTTTATGACTCGATTAAACAAAAACGGTTTCAATCAAAAGAACAATGTGAACGCGTTTAATCAAAAAAAGTCAATATAAAGTCTGGAGAAAATTTCTGAATATTAATAAAATGCAAAAACTTCAGGAACAAGGTTTGGTCATAGGCAAGCCCAAAAAAAAGAAGTATGGAAACTTAAAGGAAAAAGCGTTAGTAAAGGTTACGATAGGAGGCTATTAAGACCCACTTGTTAATCCAACAGTGTCTAAGATAATGTGGAAACCAAATTCACGACAAATTGTGAATAAAAGGACTGGCTCATCTCCACCTATATTAGCAACACTCATGAGAAGAAGCTCTGGTACTTAGGGTTTAGGTCGACAGAATAAAGCGAAATTAGCCTCAAGATTCACTTTTTTAAGAGTCTGCTTTAGGTATTACAAAGTTATTCAGTAAATTGCTTTCAAACAGAAAGTAGGACTTGCCCTAGCATCAACAATTTTAATCCTCAATTAGTGTTGCTTGGTTCACACCCGAGATAAAGGACAGAAAGTTAGGTTTTCCGCTTCATCACATCCACAAAAAACACAAAAACAGAATCCGACCTCAAACTTAGTTTCTAACAAGCATGTGTTGCATTATACAGGGAGTAGACTTTCTGTAGTGCTAGCAGATCACAAACTTCAGGCAATACCAGGAATGATAAGATTCAAGCAAACACCATGTAGTAATTCGCAAGAAATAATAGTAGAAGCTTCACCCTTAGGGAACGTTAATCTAGGTTGAATAAAAGGAATTGGTTTTTTAAAATCTGTTTAAAGTTAATGGTCTGCGTCTGTGTAGAATTCCAAGAAACATGATATTTATGATTTTGTCTGTATTAACCGGTGATGATTGCATGTCTTCTGAGTAACTTGGTAGGGTTTCTAATTCTATGAATGAATTGTGAAATTTCGTGCTAATAAGAAGAGAAAATCTAGAAAGAGATTTTCAGGAATCCAACTCATGAAAAGTGTTCACTCAAGATGGGATATATTTGTGAGGGACCTACTGGTCGGACCTTCATATTGTAGAAATGCGTGCCTTCTAACTAGGATTACCATACTAATGAAGTGCCTTCTAGGAAACCAATAGTTTTCTAGAATCTGAATCACCCAAACACTTGTGATTAATTTGGTATATTAAAGGAAACCTAGGAAGAAATAAGAAATTACTAAGTCCGTTAGCAAAACTTGAGGTTATAAAAAATCAACAATCTGCTAACAAACAAGAACCTGTAAATCCCGGGGATCCACAAATACCAATGTTCCATCTAACTTCTCTTAATGAATGCGGTTGTCCAAATGTCCTCTGGTATTTTGGACTCTGGTTGCTCGTTCCCAAAAGCACATGACCTGAGAATCGCTCTCAGCTCACCAATTTTCATCAGTAAAAAAAAAATTCTTGGGGTTACTGTTAAATTTGGAAATGATCAAGTGCCAAAGATAAATGGGTTATGGAGA
The DNA here is from genome assembly GCA_026074375.1 of Tanacetum coccineum. Lineage (NCBI taxonomy): Eukaryota > Viridiplantae > Streptophyta > Magnoliopsida > Asterales > Asteraceae > Tanacetum > Tanacetum coccineum. Next base: position 33,039 of record BQNB010018032.1, read on the forward strand.
CTATCAGAATTGGGAATGTTACATATTTCAAGGTTTTTACGTTGATGGACTTGGGCATAATTGATTTTCTATGATGACAATTTCTGTGATACCAATCTCAAGTGGCTTTTCGGTCAACACACATGCCCCTTCATTCGCAATCTAGAAGGTGTTTGATTTATTGACGGAAATCTCGAGGGGATATCTTTATACACTCTCACTTGAGAATATGTTTGGCGTACTCTACTATTTGTCTATCGTCAAAGGCCTTCTAAACCAAGTCTTGTTATGGCATCGTCGTCTTTTCTCACTTCGAAACTTAGTGCTATTATCATCTTACAAGAATGGACTTGTCCGAGGTCTGCCAAGTCAAGTTTGAAAAGGATTCACTGTATGTTCTGCATGTGCTTAGGCAAAGTTCAATAGTAAACCCCACAACCCAAATCTGGGGTCAACAATCAAGAAAAAAACTCTATCTGTTGCTATGGATCTGTGTGCGGCCAATTGCGTTGTCGAGAGATGTCAATGGAAAGTAAGTACATCCTCGGTATTGTCGATGGACTACTCTCGATTTACATGGGTAATATAATTTTCCACGATTTAAAAGATGAAGCTACTGCTTTTATTATCAAAAATTGTGAAGATGATCCAAGTACGGCTTAAGGAAACCGTCCGTCGCATCAGAACAGATAATTGGAACTGAGTTTGTTATCAGACATTACGGTGAATATTTTGAGAAGGTTGACATTCTCTCATGAAACATCAGGTTGCACACGCTCCCACAGCAAAAACGATAGTGTTGAGAGACGAAATCGTACGTATTAGAAGAAGCCCGTACTATGTTAATTTATGACAAATGGCTCACTTTATTTCTATGGGGCCGAAGCGGATTCGCCAATAACTGTTATACCCAAAATCGTTCCATGATACGTCGTCGTCATGGTAAAACACCATACGAGCTTTTACACGACAAACCTCCCGATCTATCATATCTTCATGTGTTTGGTGCACTCTGCTACCCAACGAATGATAACCAGAATTTGGGCAAGTTACAACCGAAGGCTGACATTTGGTTTCTTCATTGGTACTCACCCTCGTAAGAAAGCATTTCGGATTTACAAAAGACGTACGGGAAATAATAATTGAAACATTCATGTTGACTTGATGAGCTGACCGCGGTGGCTTCTAAACACAGCAGTTCAGGACCCTCACTTTCATGATATGACTCCTGTTAGACAATCACGTTCATGGAACGTGCCAAACCCTCTACTTCAAATCTCCATTTGTACCTACCTTTCGAGATGCTTGACTGGGATTGTTGTTTCAACCATTGCTTGATGAGGCACTTATTACCCTACCTTTTGTTGATTTACTTGCTACTGAAGTTCATTGCTCCCTAGTCCTGAAGTAGTAGCACCTCACCAGCTGTATTAAAGGGCTCAACTTCCTACACTACAGAGTGATCTAGATTGCACCTTCACCAAGTTACTGCTCATTTAACACAAGTACTCAATATCTCCTATCTATGTCTCTCATAATATTGAAGCAGATATATCATGAATTGAAGTCGCCACTTATGGTAATGATCCGTTCTTTGGTTTTTCCAATTCCAAAAGTTTGCTTTGATCAATCCTCATCATTTCGGATGTTTGTCATACAATTGTGCCTCCGGATCTCCAAGTTGTTCGGTACACAATTGAAAGGGACAGTAAGGATCATAGACTCGGGTGTTTTTTATTCACCGGGAATCTCTTAAATGTCCAGTGGCCTCTCGTCGGTCTTTCGGTCTGGTTATAGCCGGATTAGGCGTCGTTTTAGGCCTGGAGATCAGATGCGAGTTCAGTTTTGTTCTCGTTTATTATTGTCAGTGTTGACACTGAGGGGCTGGGGCGACGGAGACGGGTGGGGGGGGGTGGGGAGGGGGGACTGGGGGGGGGGCGCTGGTTCCTGGGCGGTGTTTGGGGCTTTTTTTTTTTTTTATTTTTGCTTTGCTTATTTTTTCTTATTTTTTTTTTTTTTTTATTTTTTTTTATTTTCTTTTTCTTTTTCATTTTTTTCTTGGTTTCTTTTTTTATTTTTTGTTTTACTTTGTCCTATTTTTTGGTGTATGTTTGTTTGTTGTTATTTTTTCATTCTTTTTTTTTTTTTTTTTAAACTCAATTATGTTAGATTGAAGCTATGCAAGAGGAACTTCATGAATTTGAAAGTTCTTGAAGTTTGGGAAAATTGTTCCTCACTCCCCTCTGATAAAGCACTTGGTCTTCACTCTTAAATGGATCTATAGATTAAGCTTGATGAGTTAGGAGGTATTCTGAAAAAACAAGGCTCGATTGGTCGCTCGTGGTTATCCTCAAGAAGAGGGAATTGATTTTGAAGAGTCCTTCGCTCCGGTTGCAAGATTAGAGGCTATACGAATTTTTCTGCGTTTTGCTTCCTCATATGAACATGGTCGTCTATCAAATGGATGTGAAGACTGCGTTTCTGAATGGTAATCTGCGGGAAGAGGTTTATGTTAGCCAACCGGACGGATTTGTGGATCCAAACAAACCTAACTACGTGTACAAGCTTAAGAAAGCTCTTTATGGGTTGAAACAAGCTCCACGCGCGTGGTATGATATGTTGTCTTCATTCCTGATATCCAATGACTTCTCAAAAGGCTTAGTGGATCCTACTCTGTTCATCCGTAGAGAAGGCAAGGAACTACTACTGGTATAAATATATGTCGATGACATTATCTTTGCTGCATCTACTCCTGAACTTTGTGATCTATTCGCTAAAATCATGTGTTCAAAATTCAAGATGTCGTGAATGGGTAAAATCTCATTTTTTCTTAGGACTACAGATTTCTCTAAAGTCCCAGAGGACATCTTCAATTAAACCAATTCTAAATTTGCTCTTGAATCACTAAAGAAATATGGCTTTGAATCTTGTGACCCAGTGGATACTCCTATGGTGGAGAAATCCAAGCTGGATGAGGATAAACAAGGGAAAGCTGTAGATCCGTCACACTATCATTGTATGATTGGCACCCTCCTTTATCATTACAGTCCAGTGAGACATGTACCTATAATTTGCTATATTGCATGTGTGCCCCGGTATCTAGGCCTCGGGACACCTACCGAAAAAAGAAACTAAAAAAAAAAAAAAAACACACTTAAATGCGGGATAAAAAGATCTTTCCTGGTATCTAAAAGGAACAGTACATCGGGGGACTTTTGGTATCCGAAGGATTCTTCCCATTGCACTAACAGCATTTGTATGATGCGGTTCTTGTGGTTGTCAAGATACAGCTTTGGAGCACATCTAGTTGTATAAACGTTTGGGTGTTGGTCTTGTGAAGATGGTCGTCAAAAGGCTAGAAGAAATGCAGCGGCGTGTGGGAGGTCGGGGGTGCGGCATCGTGCCCGCTTGAGGTTTTGTTTTTTATGTGATTTAGTGTTTTTGTTTTATGGTTTCTTGTGGCGATGTGGTCTCTTTGACAGCTGCGTCTCAACCGTTCTTTCTTGCGCTATTTTTTGCGCAACTGGTGGCTTTTTTATGTTCTTTGTTGGCGTTCGCCGCTTTCTATTTTTGGATTTATGTTTTGCATTATTGCGCGCTTCAGCCTGCTCGGTTGGGGATTTTGTTGTTGTCCCGCTTCTGGACCCTTTTTTGCGCTGCTTGGTTCTTGCAGTGCGCCTCTCTGCTCGGGTCTGTTACTGCCTTGTTCTCACGCTTGCTGTGTTTTATTATTTTTCGTCTCGCCTTTGGTGATTATGCGATGTTAGTTTTTATGCGTTGTTTGTTTCTCTTGTTTATGGTTGTTCCTGCGTTTTCTTCCTTATGCGATTTGATGTCTTCTGCCTGTTGTCCGTATTGACCTGCGATATCCAATACGGAAACTGAATATATTGCTTTGTCTGGTTGTTGTGCTCAGTCCTTTGGATGAGATCATAACTTACCGACTATGGCTTTGGATTCAATAAAATTTCAATGTACTATGATAACAAAAGCGCTATTGCCTTATGATTGCAACAACGTTTAACATTCCAGATCCAAGCATATAGACATCAGATTTCACTTCATCAAGGAGCATGTTGAAAATGGTGTGATCGAACTTTACTTTGTCAATATGGAGTATCAATTGGCGGACATCTTCACTAAAGCTCTTGGCCGAGAAAGAATTGAATTTTCTATCAACAAGTTGGGGTATGCGAAGTTTTACGCCGGAGACTCTGAAAAAGTTGGCAAATGACGTTGACGAATAGTGGTGGTACCTATTCGAATATCCTTTGTATCATATGTATATAATATAACTCAGAAAAACCAAAAATATTTTCTTTATATAAATGACTACGCGCGAAACTCACCCCTCAAATATGTAAACAAATACAAACATGTATAAATACACAACAAGGGACGAAAACGCGCGAGACCAAAGAAAACCGGAAGCAGTATAGAGTGTTCCCGGGTCGTTATGTCCCAACGAGGCTAGAGATGGATTATCGAAAGACGATTGATGATTGGTGTTTGAATGTAACAAGGAATGTGAATATGATTGGGTACTAAACCTAATAGGCAAATGAACACAAAGATAATCAAGGAATATAAGCTAGAACAAAGCAAGAAAGTACTAAAGGCAAAACACTAAAACTATTTACACTAAGCACAAATAAAGCTCTAATAAACTTTAAGAAAGACAATAAAGCCTAATAATATATCTAAATAAGCTTAATAGCATGCAATTAAGCTAAATTAAACAAGAGAAACACAACAGTACTAACAACAGTACTACCAGTATTAACTACCAGTACTAACTTAGAGTTAGTACTGCTAGTTTTAAGTTAGTACTGTTAGCCTTAACAAAAAACAAAAACAAATAAAAAAAAAAAACACAATTAAGCAGGAAAATATGCAAATTAAGCCTTAAAACAAATGGTTAACTACCAAATATATAGCACTTTAAGCATAAGAATAAGTACCCAGAATAGACTATAATGATAAATAAGCTAGAAAACTAACACTGATTAACTCTTAAAATTATTTTGAAAAGACAAATAAGTTCTACTGAAAACAGTACACTAAAATAAGCTTAATCTACTCTTAAAGCTAAAGAAATCTTAACAAGCTGAAGATAATAAGCTGATGAGCTAAATTGAACTGCCAGTACTAGCAGTACTAACTAACAGTACTAACTTGGAGTTAGTACTGGTAGTGTTAAGTTAGTACTAGTACTGCTACCTTTGAAATCCAAGAAAATGAACTAGCAGTACTAACTTGGAGTTAGTACTGGTAGCTTTAAGTTAGTGCTGTTCCAAAAGTGAACCAGCAGTACTAACTTGAGGTTAGTACTGCTAGTTCAAAATACCCCTTAAAATCATTTTTCTTTCAAATTAAGTAAAACAGATTATCAAATAACAAAGTAAAACACTTATAAGCAATTTTCAATCCATAATAAGCACTTAAATAAAGCTATGAAATTGGTCTAGCAAGTATAAACTTAATAACTAGCAGTTTTTATCAAAACTAAACTAACAAATTCTGCAATAGGGACGAACGTTTAAAGTAAGAAATAGAGAGACTTACTACACCCTTGCTCAAAACAGGGTCAAACAATGAATCTACAAGCTCTAGCTTGCATAAAACAAGCTAGTGAAAGTCCATAAGCCCATCCAAAACTGGCTTATCATCCATGACATAAGCTGAGGTATATTTGAGAGTGAATGGTGTTATATTCTTCTTAATACTTAACTTTTTAAGTTCACTTAGTTAAAACAGTTTGTAAACAAGCTGTATTGAGAGCTTTTGAACACAAAACAACTTAATTGAGAAACTTAACACTGGTATTGTAAATTGACTTAAAAACTTAAATTTGCATTAAAACTTGGAAATGTTACAAAGCTGAAAGCAAAAGCTGTAAATAACTGAAAATAAGCTAAGTTAAAATAAAACTAAAAACTAGATTCTAAGATGGTACAAAGGTTTACAAAAGGCTCTATTTATAGCCGAAGTATAGGACTTGCATCTTGTGCTTCTTTGGAGAGATAAGACCAAGTGTGCTAGTTGTGTGAGGAGAATCTAGCCACAATGCAAGAAGCAAGAGGAGGGGGTTTTTAAGGGGGGTTTATTAATACCATTTTCACGAAAGAGCTTAGAGTAGCATCAATAAGCTAGCGTTCGAGGTATGCAGAAAAAGATTTTAGAGCAAAGCAAATCCCAGCCTACCATTGATTTCTTTGAGCTTCTTTGGATGACAATCTCACCCATCGAAATGTTAGGGACTGGAGAGGGATTGCCAACATGACTTTATAAAGCTGGGAGGGGGAAAGTTACGGTGTGGATGAATGATTTGGTAGGATGTTGTGTGATTTTGCAAGTGAAGTTATGGTGGCAAAAAAACAGGAGTGACTGGCTGGTTTTGGTATTAGCGGGAAAGAGCTTATACAAGTTGGGCTGGCTGGCAGAGAGATCCTTAGAGGTTGGTGGATGTGTGAGTGATGAAGAGGTGTCGTGGATTGGGTGTGTGGGATGTTGTGTTTGGTTGTTTTGGTGTGGGGTTCGGGGCTTTTCCTTTTGAAGGTGATTAAGGGATTGTTTTGGCTTTTGTCCAAGGAAATCCCTTCCACCATCATTTCTTCTTTTCACTCCATTTCTTTCTTTTATAAATGAAGTTTCCCAAATTGGCATAATCAGCCCCTCTCTTTGTTTCCTTAATATAACTTAGGGGTTTGGCATTTTTGACCCCTCAAGTTATATTTTTCTTTGCTTTTTCTTCCCGGAGTTGACTTGACTTTGATTGGGCTTCGTTTTCACACACTTTTCATCTAGTGTCCGGTTTTGTCGCTTCTGCTTGGTTTTTTTTCGTCTTTTTGTGAGATATCCGTTTCCTGCACAATACAAATGCAAACATACAAATCTTACATGTATTTTTGGTATGTTTTTATTCTTTTAAGTTCGTTTTAAATGGAAAATGGTATGTGTAATTAAGCACATACCAATAAATTTTTCAAAAACAAAATACAAAATTAAAAAATGAGAAAATACAAAAAGAAGTTTTCAAATGGCATATCTTCTGAAAATCGATAACCATGTACGATCTTTAGAAAATGGTCATTCACAAATGATTACGAGCCTGTAAATGAGTTCGAGCAAAAAGTTTCTAATTGTTTCTCAAAAACTGCCATATGGTTTGCTATTATTTCGATAGGACCAACTTTTCTCATTGAGGATAAACCATGTCGTCTAAAACAGACAGTGGTTTTTAACAACAGGAATTCATATTCGGCTTGGTCTACTCTATGACCATGGCAAAGGCTTGTGATTTACTTTGCACACAACCGTACTTTCTATATTTCCATAAGTGTAGAACTTTTACCGTCAGTGCGCTTATGTGTTAAAACAAGAGAAATCTTATTTTTATTGGTAAAAAGTTTGTCTTATAATGAATCAGTGTTTTCAGATAAATCACAAAAAGATTTTTTCCAAAGACAATTCGACCACTCAAAACATGGGACAATAACTTCTTAAATAGAAATTCGGGTACATTATTTTGGGGGGAGGAGAAAATCGTCATCAAAATAATCTTTTAAAACGATCTTTCAAAATAAGTCATGAATAATGGTTAAAGTTTTATATATGACGGGATAGCAATATTTCAAGGGGAGTAATTTTATTAACTTCTAGAGCTTTAGATGGTCATTTTGTTTTAAATCTTTATGGACTTATTTGCAATTTGAGACTTAGTGAATTCAGGCTTTAAACTACAGACGATCAATATTGCCAACACCTCATAGTTTGTAAAAGACTTAGGAATGCTTGGAAATACTTTCATAGTTTTAAAAGCCTTGAAATTGATTCTCACGGACTAGATTTAAGCTTATTAATTCTTCAAACACGATCTCGAATATGTATGCGTATAAGGTTTTGCTGATTCCGACGTGTCGAAACCAGCAAGGGGGAAGGAGTAGATGTATACTTGATAGTGTCCTTGGCCTTCTTTTGAGGTTAGCTTCTTTTGTCTTTTGAGGTTAGCTTCTTTTGATTTTAGGCTGTTTTGAATCTTTCGGGTGCACTATTTCAATCACATGGTGGAAGAGACATCTCGTCATTAGCCAGTATGCATCATTTGAGTCCCCAGGGGGAAGTGTTAGGAGTATAATTATTTAAAACATGAGAAAAGTTCTTTCTGATTCAATTAATGCTTCCTCAACCGGTCAATCCCTAAGCTTATTCTTAAAAGAAGTAGAAATATTTGATAAAAGAGGTACACATAGGTATGATGATTCCTTAAGTGAGTCAGTATTTTGCATAAAGAAATGAGTACATTTGGGACTTAGTTGACTTAGGTGCTTCCATTTTGACTACTTAGAGGGAATAATTGTGATATTCGGGACTTAGTTGACTTTGGTGTTACAATTTATATCATAACTATCCTGAAAAGAGAAATGCGCTCATCCGGGACTTAATTGACTTTGGTGTTGCGATATCAAGTTCTTGAAAGGGTTAATTGTGTACTTCGGATATCTAGGCTTTATACATTAAGACTGCTTGATGCATCTTGTAAGAAAGTTCTGAATCTACTCAAGAAAGGATTGTTGGTTTAGGGGGAAGCTAAGACAACATCAACACCGACATCACCAACCATACAAGCTCAAGTTACATATGTATCTGAATCTATTTCATACTCAAAGTTTGAAGCAAAGACTTTCGTAACTTGGAAAGAAAGTTGAAGCCATGCCGAAGAATGCTTGGGCAGAGAAAGATCTTATTGACGACTTCTTGAAAGAAAGAAGGTTAATGAGGAGCTTAGAAAAGTTTGTTGGTGGGAGATTATACGAAGGAGACCTACGGCTACTACAAAGAACCATATGATTCTATCATATGATGTTCTTATCATTCAGGTCAAATCTTCGTATATAATAAACATGTGAATATGTTAATAACTAGTGTAGATTTTTTGGTGAAAAATAAGATGTGCTCGAGTACAAATTTTACAAGAATTTCTTAGTAAATTCAAAATCTTTCAAATAATTGTACTCGGCACCATCTTATAAACCCTCAAAAGTTAAGGGGGAGCAATAATATGTTCCATTCTGCTAGAATACATCATTTTGTCCCGAACGGTGAATCAATTCGATATCCAAAAATATCAAGCGGATTAACCATTTTGGATAATGAGGATGAAAAAAAAATGTTTTGAACATTTTAACCCGGAATTAATGTATATTGACAGAAGTTAATTAATTAAAATGGACTCATGCACTCCACATTTCTTAGCATTGTACTACGATTACGATGCACATGTTAAGGGGGAGCTTTTAGTGATGATTAAAAACATTCAAAGTGTAAACCTTTTGATATTTATATCAAACACTTTGAATGAATTTTTCAATGATTTTGGTTTGTAATGGTGATGGAATACCCTAAAAGACCGACCATGTACTTAATTTTATGGAGTTATAAGGTGGTTAGGTATAGGTATTCAAATCCCATGATCCCCAACCAGAACCGGAGGGATCTACCCAGGGATATCCACTAGTTAGTGTAGAAGTCCTTAGGTATGATTAAAAAGGAGAAAAAGTGAGAATCGGGAATAATGCCGACTGAGATGGAGCTAACACTAGAACAAACCCAACAAGGTGTTAGTTATGAAGTCTCGGTAAGCATTGAAGGGGTTGAAGAATGAAAAAGAAATGTAAGGATAAAGGGTGAAAAGAAAGAAGCCCTCCATACACTTAGGCAGAAACCGGGTCAATACATATGCTGTTAGAAACACTTAGGTGTTGTCTGACATTGAAGACAGTCATGGACCCAGTGACGCTATGCACAAACCCCTCCCAGCCACTTAAAGTCGAAAATACTTTGTTTTAAAACTCACGGAGATACACTCATTTCTATTGACTTTCTCACTCTGAGTTAGTTGATATTGAAAAGGTGGCACTCAGCTCCAGCCTCCGATCACTAAAATTAAAAGTGCACTATTGAGTCTAGAGCCAAAAGAGATCATCCATTAATCTCATTAGGACACTTGTCATAATTTAGCTTGTTATTTCACACAATGTGAATATCAAGTAATATCATTAAAGTCCTACGCAAGATCCTTGTGATTTTGCCAGAACATCTGAGTGATACTTAGGTATTCACAATGAAGATGGAAATCCTGCTTGAGCCAACATCAAACAAGCTCATGGTAGGTGACTTGTGCGATTCTTATGAATCAAGCTTGTGACAACTGGAAAGCAACAATGGTGCGATTCTTTATGAATCAAACTTGTTCCAGGTTATGGATCAACGGTTAAAGAATTTTGAATTGCTTAAAACTCTTGATGTGTCACAAAACCACTTTAGCAAGTGACACGTCGATTGATTTTCAAATCGATTTTCTATATCAATCGGTGAGATAGTAACTCACTGGTTCACTCTTATCGTGATGTCTGCTTTGAGACGTTCCGATAATGAGAACATGCTGAGTACGATGAATCTAATACTTATGTGTTAGAAAGATTCAACACTACAGCTGGAAATCCTGTCAAGAAGATTCTTCTTAAATTGAATCTATCTGATCACAGGTCGATCCTCGCGAATTTGAAGGTTACTCCAACCAAACATGGGTGAATGACAAAGCCATATTCGTCCCCCCGCTTTATTGCTAATTGTTTTATGCAGGCTATTTAAAGATGGTGGTGGAGGTTCCTAATTCCAGCTGTCTCACAAGATCTATAGCCACATGCTCATACCCGATAGACAAACATAAGGACTTTAAGAAAGGCTCAAATACAAGTTTCAAGACTTCCGCTACTCTGATACCGAACGTCTTTCTCGAAGTGACGAAGTATTATAGTTAACAAATCTCAAGAAAGACGTAGCATTAAAGTTTTTTCAAGTCAGTCATTCAAGAAAGGTATGAGCATGTTGGTTCAGAAATCACAAATCTACAAGATGGCAAAGTTTCAAGATGGCGAAGAGATTGTGCTTGGTTGATGATCTTAAGATGCTCAAGATCACAATGTCAAATACAAATTCAAGGAACAAGCTCAATCCATAAATCAATGATCACTACAACATATTTACAGGAGAATCTTAAAAGGACAAGCTAAAGACTAAAGACAAAGCAAAGTATGCTAGGCTTAAAGTTTTGTAAAATGGAGTGATCTCCCTTAGGGGGAGATTGTTGGAAACACAAAAAGTGTCGGTTACTTCCAAGTTGTAACATGTCTTAGCTCGTAGTTAGTGTAATGATTAGATTAGTAATCTAGTCCGGCCCAAGGCCCATCATAGCCCATGGGCCGGCCAATCCATGTACTATATAAACCCTCTCCTAGCCTTGGAGAAGGGTTGGTTGTTTCATTTCTTCCATATTTTTCCAATAGTATAAACCCACCCTTCATTCCCAATTATTCACATCCATTCCTCTCCTACTCTAACATCAAAACCACTTTCTACTCTTGTTCTTGGTAGATTATTAGATTACATGTTTCTTCAGGGATGATTTAATGCCCACCATTAAGGAAGGTGAGGTAATTGAGGAATTTAGAACTAGGGATGAAGATCTTGATATTAGAATTGATGATTACCCTAGTTATTGTGACGATGATATGAAAATCCACATAGACTGTGCTCACAACTTATAGTTTTTATGCATGATAGGATTTGAATTTACACACTTCAACTTCTTCCTATTATTGTATGTCAATGTGATGTCTAAAAAGTTTCATAATTCAATAATGAAAGATAAGATGGTGTACAAAGGGGATAATGTTGTAGGAGCTTTAATGAATGTGTCTATTTTTGTTGGAACCTTTTCTGTTGTGACTGACTTTGCAGTTTTGGAGGATATGGATGCTTATCGTGATGAAGGAATGGGCGATGTTATCGTTGGCGAACCGTTCTTAAGAGATGTTGGAATTAAAGCAATACGGTTTGATGGAATGATTACTATTTACAATGGTAATGATGAAGTAACTTACCAAATGGTGATATCACATCCGAGATTTAAAAACCACACTAATGAGCAATGCAACAAGATCCCACCATTACCGAAGGTAAGTGAAGTGGATAAGATGAATAGAATCTCGCATGCTTACCAAAAGCTTAAAGGGTTCTACAAAGGAGTTTTGAATCTAGGACCCGATTACCTTCGAAATGCGAAGATGGAAGAATGGCTCACACGCTGGCACATTAGCGTGCATGAGATGGAATGATGAGAAGTTGAAGAAAAGTCTAACTTAAAGACTTCACTGTAAACAAAAGTGCTTCCCGGGAGACAACCCGGATTGTTATTTAATTTTATTGAGTCTGTCTTCCCAGACATCAATACGGCGTATCCGCTCCATACCATACGGCGTATTGATTGTCTGGACGTTATCTGTCTTTATTTTTATTACACTTTAAAAACATTATTGTCAGATTTAGAATACGGCGTATTCACTAACCTGATACGCCTTATCCACCAGACTGACCTGTATTTTGTTTAGTTTAGTTTAAATTAACCATATGTACCAAGATAGAAATACACATGTTCTTCCTATATTTTATACAGGACCTCGTGAAAGAAATATCGACGAATATTGGTGGAGAATTTAAATATCTGGAGATCTTGAAGTGTTGGAGTCTTGAAACTTCAAGGCGGCTGTTCAATACACACTCTTGCTCATAAACGCAACTTGGAGAATCTACCGAGCGAATATCAGGAGAGTTTCTCATTCTAATTCTTTTTAAATTCCCGTATTTAATGTTTTATATATACAACGAGGACGTTGTATAATTCAAGTATGGTGATGGAATTAGAATGTTTACTTGTCCTATTTTTCACACTAAAATGCTTAAAATTATGCTCAAATTTAAAAAAAATTCAAACATACTTTTGTGAAATTACATGTTACATAACCCGCACACAACAACCCTTGTTAGATATTGTAAGGATTTAGCCTATTCATTTCCAAATGTTTACCCAAATTCCACAAAATATGAGTGTGTCAGTGATGTTGTAGACTTTAGAACTTGGCTTGGTATATCACTCGAGACCACAGTGATAAATACTATGGATTTAGATGGAGTAACTTGTTTAAATTGGTAAATTTTAGGATTACACCCAAATCGCCTTTACATGTTGCTTATTAACTAACTACACCGGTTAGTTAACCTCCCATTTAAATCCTTTTTCCACTCTCATCTTTAGAGTAAAGATCCATTAAAACAACCCGTAGAGCCAATCCTTTAGGAATTACACCAACTATTTGTTTCGTTACACCCTTACACCTTAACCTACCCTGTTAGATTAAGTTTAATTTATAGTTGCTAGTTGCTTAAAGTGTAAAATTTGCATTTCTCGAGTCTTGTGTCATTTTTTATCTTTGGTGCGGTTGGAAATTTGCACATTGCAAATAGGAATGTATATTTATAGTCAAAACTCATATGATTTTATTACCGTCACAATTATTGGTGAAACCGAAGAACATAGAACTACCGAAGGAATTATCCGAAATTATTATGATCGTGAAGATGGTGAAACTACACCGAGATTTGAAGTATAGTTAGCAAAAAAATACAAAAAGAAAGAGAAAGAAAGTTTGATGATAATCATTTCGCAACTACCAAAGGAATTACACGAAGGATGGATTATTCGTTGATACGCAACAAAAATCAACGATATAAAGTATCGTACAAAGTGGAAGATATCACCACTTGCCTTGTAGAGTATGTAAAGTTTTGGGATGATTAGGAAGTTGACCGTTACGGGAACACCAACTTAGGTTGTTATTTTTGATCGATGATAAAGACGTTGTAAATGGTTGTGTCTTTATCATGGTAACGGTCAAGAAATAGTATCTAGCAATGAGGACTTGTTCGAGCGTGCTTGTCTATTCCGTCATTACGGCCATGTATGCATGTCTTAGCTGCCTCATTGGTTTACGACTTTTGGTGAAAGTTAGAAGGTTCCTACCCTATATCATTCTTCATCCTAATTGTTGGTCAAATTCGAATAAGGATGTGATCGAACACACACGTCTATTCCATCGTTACGACCATGTATGTGTGCTTCAGCGCCTTGTTGGAGTGGTACTTCTGGTAAAAGATTGGAGAATGATCAAACTGTACGCCTTTCCATACAAAAACCTATTTTTACCTCTATAAACTTGTTACTCCTTAGCTTTAGTGGTGGAGATGTGTATCCTTGCCAAGCTTATGATAGAATACTCATCACGACCAAGCAATTGAGTGAATTAGTTACATGTTACCACATAGATTAGTTGAGTAATTTAAGTGTTTTCATTTTCCTATTTCGTGAGGTATTTGGTTGTGTACTTGTAATTGATCGAATAAGTGCTTTAACAGAAAATATCCTTAGGGATACATTTTTATAAACTTCTAAATGCTGCTTGAGGACAAGTAGGATTCAAGTGGAGGGATATTTGATGACATCAAATAACGTCTATGTCTGTTATAACATCATTTATCCCATGTTATTAACCCATTTTGTATAGTTATTGTAAAGAATTGCTACTTAATCGTTTATATTTGAGAATTGCAGTAATTATGGAGTAATTGGTGAAAGATAGCAAAAGGCACGCATTATGGAGCTTAAATGAAGATATTTTAAAGATTACTATTCTGAAGACCAATACGTTGTATCCATCATGGAAGATAGAACGTATCTGTGCCTTCACTCACCAAAGACCACAAAGGAATAAAGCTTAATACACCGTATCCAGAGAGACTCAATACGTCGTATTCAATAAATAGTATGTGAATATTTTGGAAGATATCAAACGTAGTCCCTACTTCAAGAAATCCCTAATACATTGTATACAATCATTGGATACGCCGTATCGAACCGACTTCCAGAACTTATAAATAGAAAACTCATAAACGAGTTTTAAGTGTGTTAAATCATATTCTCGATACCTAAAACATAAAAGTTTTTTTTAGAGGAGAAAAAGAAGCAGAAGAGATCGAGCAACGTTATTAATTCCTATAAGATATGAGACATCGTGTTGTAAGTCCATATAATTTAGTAATCGCTTTCAGTTTTTGGTATCATTCTGTTAATTAACTTCGTTAGTTTTCCTTGGCTTACTAAATAATTACTCTTGCATTTATTATGATGTTTGAAGGCTAATACCTTCGAGTATTATCCATTATTATGAAGATCTAAATGTTCGGTATTTGTTTATCTCGATTTCTTGATTTATTATTGAATGTTTGTTTATGTTTATCAATTTATACTTGCTTACGCGCTTTTGGTATGCGATCCTTATATTCAACTGGATCTATAGTGACTACTGACCAAGGAGATATAGAGTTGGGATAGCTTATCCCATATTGTATTTTTATTAATCTAGATTAATGTTACACTAAATATTGTCCTTCTAAGTCTGTGTCTAGGATATACTTCGGGCTTAACTAGTTAATTAGATATTGTCATGTGGATTAATTTGATGTGGTTGTACTAGCAGTGTTACTTGATAAATTTCAAAAGTAACGTTCTGATTCCATTGGATAGTTGGACCAAGGGTACTACTAGGTATTTAATGATCATTATAGCGGTAAAGTGGGGTACCCAGGGAAAGTCTTATGAGCTAGGGGTTTAACAAGATCCTCCATTGCTTTAATCCCTAAGATGGATTTATTATCAGCAATAAGGATGCTTTATGTGGTGGCATTAATTATACTTTAATTAATTGTGTCCAGGTATTTTGGATGAGGTAACGCCTAAGTTTTAGATTGATATGCCACCTCGAGAGAGAATAAAATCATTGCACTTAATAAACAAACCAACTTTCTAATCGGATTAATAATGGTTAATACAGTTTTCTTATATTCGGCTCAACCACTCTTTTATCTTTTGTTTATTAGCTCGTGTGGGTTAAAGTGCCTTGAATTGATTGTAGTCACCAACCAAACCGTGCCAGTCTCTCAGGCTAAAACCCCCATTTTCCCGTTAGAATTAGGAACTAGGACTGACATAGGTTTAGAATAGAATAGAATTAACATAGATTAGATAACCAAGATATTAATTAAATTGATAGATTTAACCTCGCTTCAAGTGTTCGACACCCTACTTACCACGAAACTACTACCGATCTGGTACACTGCTAGTTAAAGTGTTGTTTTTGGTTTAGTTGGCAAAATATAAATTTAAAACTTGAATCCATAAAATATATACCACACAACGACACATCAAATTCTTTTGCTTACTCTCACCATAAGTGTAAGATACCTGATGAGGTGTCATACTATACACTTTTTCGGGATCGTTTAACCCCATAAATCGTGCATTTATGCCTAAAGTAAGTACTTAATCGTTCCTTTTTCAGGTATTCAGCATTTGGAAGGCATTTGGAGGAAATACACGTGACTTGGGCTCATTTGGAGAAGAAACAGACAAGACTATGGACCTACACCAACATCTCTCAAGATTATGTTCTCAGCAGCTAGAGACGGCATCACAGATTACACGTGATGTCGTCACAATTCATACCAAGACGGCATCACAAGATCTTAAGATAGCGTCAGAATTCACGACCCAGCCCATTATCTAGAATATTCTCTTTTACGATGGCGTCACTATTAAAACGTGATGCCGTCGCAGCGATTTTCCTATATATACAAACTCAAAATTAGGGTTATGAGTGTGTAACTTTAGAGTAAAAGAAAAGGACGAACCCTAGTTCGTTTAGCAGTTGTTAGGGACGATTTTAGGGCCTCAAAACCCTATTGTACTTCCTTTAATTTCATGTTTTTTAATCAAGTAAGATTATCTTAATCATTCAATATGTCTTATGTGTTGTTTGATTCATTATTGGTTCATTGCTTCTATCTTTAACATGCTTGGCTTAACCTTATTGTGTTCATTTTGATTGTTATGATAACTAGATGTAGTTTTTAGTGGTGTTTCTTCTTGTGATGAATATGCATGTTAGGTCTTAGAAAACTAGATTTTGTATGGTATCGCTGTTGATATGTCTAGGAAAACATGATTGTGTAGAAAGGATATTCATAGGGTAACAGTCTTAATACTACTTGCCCTCTTATTTGGTTTGTATTCCACTCTTAATTATTCAAATGCATTTAATATCCCTATTAGGGGCCTTTGTAATAGTACTTCATACTTACTTTACTTGTGTGTTGCCTTAACGAAATATTAAATAGACGGCGGGTTAGTTGTAATCTCGTTCATGATTTAGGAAATAATTACATAGATCATCACATGTGTGACAAGCATAAACACTGATGAGAAGCAAATCTTAGGGAGTTAATACATGGATTAATAAACACAATCTTTTATTATATTGTTATCACCAGTAGCGTAGTTTTATATTTAGTTTAATAGCTAAAACCAACCAACCTCTCAAATATATGATTTTACCGGCTTTCCTATAAATATAAAAACACAAAAATAATCTTCTTTCAACCCTTAGAATTCTGTTAGACCGTGATCAAGTCTTCCCAACCTATTCCCCTAAAGAACGTTATAAACACCGATGTCTTCTTTGCCTATTTATACTAAACTACTTCGAATAAGCGTTTACACCACAATTCGTCCTAGGGAGTTGTAAAACTTCTAGTAGAAGTTCCACTAACGACAACCGCAACAATCCCCTAGAAAAAATCCTTAAACTGTATGTCGAGCCATTCCTGCCTTTTTCACACCAATATGTTTATTTCGTTACACCTCTAGCCTACACCTTTGTGTACATTAAGCCTATTAATCAAAGTTGCTAGTTGCTTTTGTGTAAAGTTTTGTATTTTCTTTGTCAAAGTGAAATTTTCTATCTCTGGTTAGGTCGGGAAATTGCACAATGCAATGGGAATGTAAAAGTATGTAGCTCGTGTATTTTGCTACTTTTGCAATTATGTTTCATGTCCGAAGATGAAGTGTTTAAAAGAAAAATTATCCGGATGAATTATGATGGTGAAGACGGTGAAAATACACTAAGATTCGTATTGTTATGTTGATTAAAAAAATGGAAAACTAGAAAATCGCCATCAAAAAAAGAAGGAAAAGAATGAAGATAGTTCGGTCTATTATACTTTAAAAACTGATAAATTACTTGGAGGATCGATTATTCGTTGATATGTGGTAAAAATCAACGATGTATAGTTTTGTATAAAAGTGGTCGATATCACCACTTGCCTTGTAAAAGTATGTATAAGTAGGGATGATTGGGAAGTTGACCGTTATGGGAACGCCAACTTAGGTTGTCTTTGTCATTCTATGATCGAGACGTTTGTGTATATATTTCTGAGTCTTTATCATGGAATGGTCGGGAAAATTACTAGCAACTATATACCTTATTTGTTCAGGCTTAATCTATTTGTTTTGTGAATTTTATTTAACAACAATTTATTTCTCTTTCCTAACAATTAACCCTTGGGTTTTACTCGAATGAGGATGTGATCGAGTCATGCATGTCTATTTCGTCGTTACGGCCATGTACGCGTGATTCAGCTGCCTTGTTGGTTTATTACTTTTGGTGAAAGTTAGAAGATCCATACCACATATCATTCTTCGTCCTAACCCTTGGTTAAACTCAAATAAGGATGTGATCGAATCGCACATGTCTATTCCGTCGTTACGGCCATGTATGTGTGATTCGCCTACCTTGTTAGTATGTACTTTTAATGAAAGATTATTAGAATGATCAACCCTTATAAGCATTTAAAATAAACCTAATTTACCTTTTTAAACTTATTACTCCTTAGCTCTAGTGGTGGAGATGTGTATCCTTGCCAAGCATATGATAGAAACTAATCTACGACGAGCAAGTGAGCGTTACCATTAATGTTACACCCTAGATTAGTTGAGTGATCTGAGTGTTTTCATTTCCCATATTTCATGAAGTGCTTAGTCTTGTACAGGTGATTTAATGAAAGAGTGCTTAAAGGAAAAAATCCTTAACTTCGGTTGGGATACATTTTCAATAAGTTTCTAAAGTCTACTTGAGGACAATTAGGGTTCAAGTGGGGGGTTATTTGAAAGACATCCACAATAACGTCTTACTTTTCTATGCAATCTATATCTTATCCCAAATAAAATTACCTACTTTTTTATATAATTATTGCAAGAAATTGTTACTTAATTGCGTAAAGTTGTTAATTATTTGTAATTATTAGAGTACATTGTGAAGACAAAGCTAGAAAGGCGCACATTTTGGAGCTTAAATGATGATATTTGAAGATTGCTTATTTTAGACCACATACGCCGTATCCATGAAAGAAGATATGGCGTATCAGTGCCTGGACTTTACAAGAAAACGCTTACGTTTAATACCCAATACGGCGTATCCTTCTGAATATATACGCCGTATCTAGCTGGTCAAACAATCTAAGATCCTGCATTAAATTGTGCTTGATATCGTTATTACTAATTTTGATTTTGTGAATGTAGTGTGCACTCCAAGGGATTCACCTTTATACGTGGTCGTTTTGACCGCGCTCATACGTGTGTATCCACATATTTTCAGAGTCTATATTAGAAGACTCAAAAACGAGTTTTCAGGGTGCTAAATCATATTCTCTATACCATAAACATAAATGTTGATAAAAACATAATGCCTAAAAACATTACTGTTAGGAATTCAGTTTTTAGTGAAGTGACGATCATTATCGATCTCACGAGCCTTTTATATTAGTTTAGACAAGTTTACGTGTATTATTTATCATAAGCTTAATCGGGCTAAGAGCATGGCAAGACCATGGATAGAAAGACCCAGTATATCCTTTGTATCATAAGGCCCTCTCCACACATGGATGAGGGTGTTGGAAGATGCATTTTACACACACTCTTTCTAGGGTGTTTTCTCCCATCACATCTCTCTCTCATATCTTTCTCTCTCTAGTTCATATTTTGTGTGAAAATATAGGAACCTACAATTGGTATCAAGACAAGGGAGTGGATTAAGTGGTTTTCGTTTGTGGTTTGTTTCTTTTTAAGCTTATTCAAAGCTTATTATTGCTTATTTTAATTCGGCTTATTATTCAAGCTTACTAGGAATCGGCTTTATTTTTTTTAGACTACGGTATTACACACAAAAACAACATATTGGCTATTTTTGTTTACTTTATCTTTGTGTCCTGTTGATTTAAACATATTTTTTTCCTTTTTACCTTTGTTTCTTTTTTTTGGATCTCATATTCTTGATTTAAACCCATTCACAAATCAAAGTAATGGGCTATTAATTTATAGTTTGTGATAGTGGACTTTCAAAATTTTTTGTTGACTTACATCAGAGTATGTTTCTTTTTTCTTTTCTCTATATTTATTAAAACCTTTTATGGAACATGTTGCTTCCTATAGCTCATCCGGTTCGTTGTTAATTGCTCATCAAGTACAATGCTTCGTTGCGTTTTGGTTAGGTTAACAACTGCGTTTTGTGTTTAAAGACAAGAATAGTACGGTGTGAAAGTGACTTGTGGTCTAAATTTTGTTTCCTAGCCAAGAAACAAACAAAAAGTACACTTGCGTTTTGTCTTTACTGGTTGCGTTTTGCTCAAGAAGGTTGCGGTTTGCCCAAAGATTTGTTGCATTTTGCCTCAAAGAAGTCACTGCGATTTGATCTTGCGTTTTGGTGTTGCGTTTTGCCTACTGAAGACCCTTTATCAAAGTCAAAGTCAATCGCTATGCTGCCAAAATTTCAAGAAATGTTGTGTTTTGTCTAAGACACCACACTGCGTTTTGACTAGCAAGAAAAGGATTGCGTTTTGTGTGTTGAGATTTGCTTTACATTGACCTACTTTGGACCATTAACACTCAAGGGCTTAATTCACATACTAAAACATAAACGATTTATACATAAGCATAACATGGTTAAACGGGCTCGATTCGTGTAATTTTGGGTTTTTCGGTTTCGTATAACGGTTAACTACGAGACTTATAACCTATACCATTGCGATCGTGAACTCGTTTCGATCATCGTGGTATATTCACATTGAACCGACGATAACCGTACAACTCCGCGAGCTAAAAAGAACAATCGTTGCATTTTTAAGAATTTAAAACGTTGAAGACAACTAAACCAGGGAGGGAAACGTTTTTGTGTTATTAATTAAAATTCCAAATATACACTTTCAATCATCTGAACTTCAAGGTAAATACCATACATACATGTTTATTTATAAGTTTCAAATTAGTATTTTGAAAGGCGGTTAATTAAAATGGAGGTTCAAGTCACATTTAGTAAGGGATTAATTCAAGGGGTGAATGGGTTTATCAATTAAGGGTTCAAATTTACTTTGGAAGGGTTCAAAGCCTAGTTCTTAGTTTTAGATTTAATCCCTTTTACTTTACCATCTTTCACCGTTAGTCCAAGATCAAATACTTTGCACCGTTAATCCTTAATTGAGTTTTGATCAACCGTTAATCATTTCAAGCTCACAATTTGTGCACCGTTCATCGTTTTTGCTCACCAAATCGTTAATGAAAGTTCAAGTTCTTTGACAACAACAACAATCAATTATCATTTCATGGTTTCTTCTTGATTTTGTAAAATCCCGTAAAAGTTTATTCTTTTCTCGGTTTAAATCATAGATTTGTAAAATCCCGTGAAGTATAATTTCCTTCTCATAACCACAACATCAATCACTTAATCTACTTAAGATCCTTAATTTAATTTCACACATCGAATCTCAATGGAATCTTCAAATTCAAAAGAGAGAGAGTGCAGACTGTAGGCAATGTCTCGTTAAAACAAATGGCACTCACACTTGCATGGCAATGGTTTTTGTACAGCTCGTAGACACGAGACCAACATATTCGTGATCTCTTATCTCATAGTTCGTCTCTATGCTGATGATGCATTGTCAAACCAGCATTTCGCACATCTTCGGTGAGAGCATCCGACTTGTCTGACTTGAAGATTGTTCCGTCATCTGGATTCAGTTTAAGGCTCAATTGAAAGAGAGAATCTTCTTGAGGTTAATCCAAGGAGTTGTCTTGAAGCACTCAGCACACAGTTTAAGGAATTTCTTACCTCAAAAGGGGTAAATTCATCAGATCATCTAAATCAAT
Source organism: Tanacetum coccineum (assembly GCA_026074375.1). Lineage (NCBI taxonomy): Eukaryota > Viridiplantae > Streptophyta > Magnoliopsida > Asterales > Asteraceae > Tanacetum > Tanacetum coccineum. Next base: position 55,006 of record BQNB010018032.1, read on the forward strand.
GTTGGCAACAAGATTTTGTTGAATACACGCTATGCGATCCATAATACTTACAAACGTGATTTTACTCGAAGACCCTTGGATACACTTTGAAGCGGTAATTCATAGAGCTGTAATTTCCATACGGTGATAGTATTTCAGTTACTGTCAACAAGATGTTCAGATCATATTGGTTCAAGCATGTGGTTGACAGGTTCTTGAGTGTCTCAAAAAAGCAGTGGTTGAGTCGAAACAACAATGCACTCTACAAATTAGTGAATGAAACGCTGTTACAACACAGCAGTGGTTTTGGTCACTGAGAGGTACCTACATTTAGAGGCCTCATAATTTTGAGCGTTATGGACGTTAATGCATTAGATGTTGGGTTAGCTGTTACAGAAAGTAATGGGACAAACTCATACAAGCAGTAGTTCAGGGACTTATATCGCCCATGTTGTGGAGGCAGATATTAGACCAGTCAATGACCAAGTTCCATCTGTTGAGGTATATTTGATTGCTCAATACATTATGTTCCTTGACTAATGAAAACATGAGCATACAGATCATCTTAATTACAAAGTTATGTAACATTACTGTTGAAAAAGGTTGATAAGCAATACCACTCTGATTGACAACAAATATTTTTAAGTGTCATAGGGGAGGAGAGAATTGACCAGAGGATGATTAAAAAAGATCTAGTAATATATCCTTGGACTTAACGTCTGAGTTTCTCAAAACGAAATGATTATCGGTTGAAAAAAAGAAGTTTTTTAATGAACTTTTCAAAAGATTTTTACAACTTGAAAAACGTTGTATTTCAATTCTGTAATTTCTATGACTACAAAATGGAGAAAGTTTTCAACAGTAACAATCATGTTAAGGTCAGGTGTCTCCTGAGTTTTGTGAATTTTTTGAGATAAATGATTTGAAAGTCACAGCTACAGGCCAAAACCACATAATTGCAACTTGAAGAATCAAATTAAAAGTGTGAAGGAAGCAAGTAATGAAGCCAAGGTTAAACATGACTTTGTTGTTTTGGAAACAATAAAAATTGAACTAGAAAGTAGTGTGGCTAAATTATTTGCAGAGAATGAGAAGTTAAGAAAATGAGCATTTAAAACAGACATACAAAGAACTTTATGATTCTATCAAAAAGACACGAACTCAGACGAAAGATCATAATGACTCACTGATTGCTCAAGTAAATAGTAAGACTGTTGAAAATGCTGATTTAAAAAGATCAGATTACAGGAAAAGGTTTTTTGGAAGTGTAGATTGAAATAAGCGAATTAAGAAAGTTAAAAGGTAATAGCGTGGATACTAAGTTTGCAAAACCATCAATCTTGGGGAAACCGGTTTTACAACCACCCAAAAACCAATCAGTTGTTATACAACCTAATGCGTTTAAATCTGAACGACCTAACTTTTCAAAACCACGGTTTGCCTCTTAAGTTGATGTGAATAACGTTTTGTCAAAACCAGTCACTCCTCATTATTTGCCTAAAGTTCAAGAATATGTGGTTGCAAAAACTCATCACTGTGTGATTGACAGCCTGGGCTCTATCTAGGAATAGCAAGAAGAACCGTCATGGTTCAAATGATTTGTTCATACATCACTATCTAGAGGAAGCTAGGAAAAAGACACAAGAAAGAAATATGAATTCAAAACCTAGTGTGATGCATACTACTGGTCTACAAAACACTACTAATGGTAGCAAACCAAATCCTAGGAGCAACAATCAAATATCTAGGAGTTTACATGTATCTAAGAGTAGTAGTGGAATGTCAAATGGTATGTCGTCACAGTAGATTAACTTAGAATTCTAGTTCTTTTCTGACTCCAAACACTTTGTTTGATTAACGTGTCATTTAAATGTGTCTTTAATGCAAATCATGATAATTGTATAACAAAATTCCTGAAAGAGGTGAATTCTCGTGCTAAGGTTCAATCCCTTAAGACTAGAAACAACAACAAACCCGTAGAACCAAAGGAGTCCTATACTTCAGATACTAGTAGGCAGATTGCTATTGGACAAAGGTTTTCTCTAACAACGTCTTACGCCGGTGCATGAGAACCCAACAACACTCATAGATCCTTGTCTTAGTGTGGATACAGAGGGTAGATTTTTCAAAGCTTGCTGGTCTTAGGTGGATACCTACTGGAAAGATGTTCATCGATAGCACAACTAAGGTTGACAGTGAACCCCCAAATGGTTCAAATGAAGATTCACATAACCATATGAATGTGATCAACTTTATGTCAGTGCAGGAAATGACGTCTGTTCACATCAGTTCAGGCCTCGCTCTTCAATGACAAAATGACGTCTGTTCACATCAGTTCAGGCCTCGCTCTTCAACGACAAAATGACGTCTGTTCACATCAGTTCAGGCCTCGCTCTTCAACGACAAATGACGTCTGTTCACATCAGTTCAGGCCTCGCTCTTCAACGACAAATGGCGTCTGCAGACAACACTTCAGGCCCCGTTCCTTAAAGAAAAGAAAGGTGTACGCTTCAGTGCGCTTTATCTTCAAAAGAAGAGAAATCTTCTTGTTTTCGACCATTCTCATCAACATCCTTCAAATTTTCCCATGCTCGTTCAATCATTAAGTGGATCAACGTACATTAGCTTGTATTTTAATTCACTAGATCAATCAAAAATGGCAATCACATATGCAATTTTTGAAGGGGAGAATAGTGAATCTAATGTGATCAATACAGTTGAACTTGGTCTCTCAATGTGTATGAAATGGTCAAATTGACTCCTGGATACATCAGTTCAGGACTCGTGCAAAACTCAGTTTCTCCAACAACTTATGTTCCACCATCCAAGAGAGACTATGAGATCCTGTTTCAACCATTGTTTGATGAGTACTTCAATCCTCCACCATGTGCTATCTCTCCAGATCCAGTAGCTGTTGCTGCTCCAAGACCTGTTGATCCAGCCGGTTCACATTTGTCAACTACCATTGATCAAGATGTACCATCTGCTAGTACTTCACCAACAAATCAGGAAATTCAATTTTAAGTCACTCATCAAGGTGTGGAAGAACAAATTCATGGACATCAAAATGCACAATTTAATAATGCACCCCTCCTTTATAAATATTTACAAATCTCGAGTTCTAAATAAACAACTTTACAAGGGGTCATTCCATCAAATTTGCATCATCTTAACCAATCGTTTGATACTCTCACTAAGTTGACAAAGAATCACCCATTGGAGAATGTTATTGGCGATCCTTCTCGACCGGTTTTGATAAGAAGTCAACTACATGAACATGCCATTTGGTGCTACTTTAACTCAAATGACAATCCAATTCCATTTTGTGGGAAACGATCTGGTTGAGATCTACTATCTCAAAATAAGAACAATGGTGGTAATTCTTCATGTATCCTATGTACATTTGTAAATATTTAAAAACAAAAACAAAATACAAAAATATAAAACCTACAAAAAACCATAATAATCAAAAAATAGAAAATACAAAAATATTTTTCAAGACATGTCTTCTGAAAATCGATAATATTTACGGACCTAGAAATGTCATTCAATAATGACACGGGTCTTTAAATACAGTTCCAGCAGAAGTTCAAACTTTTCAAAACATGTCTTCATGGCTTGCAGATATTTCAGACTGCAACCTGCTTTTCAGACTGAGGAAAGCATGTCATCAAAAAGACAGTTGTTCCTAACAACGGGTAATTAAGTTTTCCCGGGCATGGATTACTTCATATCCATGCATCATGGGTTATGAATACTTTGTACATAACCCTGGATTGTTTACAATAAGTGTACGTGTCAGTGCATTTATTTGTTAAAATAAGAGAAATCTTATTTTTATTGGTAAAAAGTTGTCTTTACAATGAATCAGTGTTTTCAGTAATCACAAAAAGGTTTTCAAAGACAATTCGACCACTCACACAATGACAACAGCTTTTAAATAGAAAACGGGTCATTATTTGAGGGGGAGAAAGTGTCATATAATAATCTTTTAAAACGGTCTTTCAAATAAGTCACGGAATAAACGGATAAAGTTTTTGATAATGACGGATAACAATTTAAAGGGGAGTTAATTTATATTAACTACAAGGGCTTTAGATGTCATTCATTTCAAACTTTAGGGACTTATTTGCAATTTAAGACTTAGTGAATTCAGGCTTTAAACTACATACGACTAATATTGCCAACACCTCATAGTTTGTAAAAAGACTTAGGAATGTTTGGAAATTCTTTCATAGTTTTAAAAGTCTTGAAATTGATTCTCACGGAATAGATTTAAGCTTATTAATTCTTCGAACACGATCTCAAGTATGGGTGCGTACAAGGTTTTGCTGATTTCGAGGTATCAAACCAGCAAGGGGGGAGGAGTAGATACATTGAAAGGTACAACAAGTACACGTGATAGAGTCCATAGCCTTCTTTAATTTTAGGCCATTCTGGGAAGACAAATGTCATAACCGCAGAGAAAATCAGTGTCTTAACTTGTTACTTTTGGGTGCACTATTTCTTCCACATGGGGGAAGAGATATCTTGTTATTTTTAGTATGCATCATTTGAGATACCAAGGGGAAAGTGTTGTTAGAAGATTTATTCTAGCGTGAGAAGATTGTTTCTGATTCAATTAATGTTTCCTTGACCGGTCAACCACTAAGCTTATTATTAAAAAGAGAGTAGAAATACTTGATAAAAGAGGTACACATAGGTATGATGATACCTTTAGATAGTCAGTATCCTGCAGGAAGAAATGTTTACATTCGATACTTAATTGACTTAGGTATTATCATTTCGGCTATGTAGAGGTAATAATTGTGACATCCGGGACTTAGCTAACCTTGGTGTTGCAATTTATATCATCACTATCATGTAAGGAGAAATGCAGACATTCGGGACTTAATTGACTTTGATGTTATGATTTTGAATTAATTGTGTACTTCAGACATTTGAGCTTTACACATCAAGTCTTCTTAATACAACTTGCAAGAAATCTATGAATCTACTCAAGAAAGGATTGCTGGTTAGAGGGGAAGCTACGACAACGTCCAAAAATTAAGTATCGAGACGAACTATAGATTGCTGACATGGACTGAATGACTGTGTCATTTTCGGTTTGAACATTTTCAGGTCCTGTCTGATACATAATCTTGCGAATATACATTATTAAGTAGTGTATCTTTAGGTGTTTAGTGTCAATGTATAAATTTTTTTCATGAGTTTTTCGTTAAACTCAAAATCATTCAAAAATTATTATACCTGACACTAACACATACCCTCATAGTTTGAGGGGGAGCTTATATGGTCCCTAATCGGCTTGTGAATAATCAAGACATTTTTCTCCCAAATTTTTTAAACATGTTTGAATCAATTGATATCCAAAATATCAAAGGGTTTGAAATTTTTGATAAGGGGAGAAAATGTGATTAAAATATGAAAACTGATAAAAATATGATTATAAGGACTCATGTGTATACTCCATCCTCCATGTGCTAAACATTTTAGATTATCAATGCACGTGTTAAGGGGGAGCGTTTTTGAAAAGCAAAAACAATCGAGATACAAAAAGCTTTGATATTCATATCACACGTATCTTGATTTAGTTTTTCAAATGGTTTTATGGCAAGGAGATCAGTACCAAAATACCGACCATGCATTTAATTTTATCGGGGTTGGTAAGGTTAGGTATTCGTCCCCATGATCCAGCCAGAATTGGAGGGATCTACCCAGTGACAATCCACTAGTTAGTGTAGAAGTCCTTAGGTATGATATAAAAAGGAGTAAAAGTAAGAATAAAGGAATAGTGCCGACTGAGATGGAGCTAGTACTGGAACAAACCCAACAAGGTACTAGTCATGAAGTCTTAGTAAGTACTGAAGGGGTTGAACGTAAATGAAATAAGATTTGTAAGGTTAAAGGCGTGAAAAGAAAGAAAAGCCTTTAATATACTTAGGCAGGAATACCGGGTCATTTACATCTACTTTCAGAATCACATTGTAATTGCGACACTTGAAGCTGACATCATGGACCCAGTGATGCAATGCACAACCCTCCCTAGCCACTCATAATCTCTCAAAAGATTTCTGTTTCATTTCTCACGGAGACTAAACACGTTATTTATTGACTTCCTCACTTTGAGTTAGTTGGTATTGAAAAGGTGGCAGTCAGCTCCAGCCTCCGATCACTAAAACCAAAACGCGCAATTGAGTCTAGAGCCTAGAGATCATCAATTAATCTCATTAGGACACTATTCCATGTTTACTTGTTACTCACACAATGTGAAAACAAGGATTATCATAAGAGTACTATGCATTATCCTTGTGGTTTTGCCAGAACATCCGAGTGATACTTAAGTATTCACAATGAAGATGGAAATCCTGCTTGAGCCAACATCAAACAAGCTCATGGTAGGTGACTTGTGAGATCCTTAATGGGTCAAACTTGTGACACTGGATATCGAATCGGTCTAGATTATGAATTGACGGTTGATGAATTTTGATAAAAGCTTAAAACTCTTGATGTGTTACAAAAATACATTCTCAAGTGACACGTCGAGTGATTTTCAAATCAATTTTCTCTTCAATCGGTGAGATAGTAACTCACTGATTCACTCTTACTGTTCTATTAGTAGCAATACTATTAGTGAGGTAGCCTGCTTTGAGGTGTTCGGTAAAGAGATCCTAGCAAGTACAGTGAATCTAATGCATTTGCGTTAGAGGATCTAACACTTTGAGCTGGAAACCCTTTCAAGGAGGTTCTTATAATGAATCTACCTGATCATATGTACAGTATTTATACTGTAAAACGGTTCTCACAGAACCGGAGGTTAATGCAACCGAACTTCGACGCATGACAAAGCCATATTCGTCACCAAGCTTTATTGCTAACTGTTTTATTTCAGGATTACATAAAGATGGAGATGCAGATACCTCATTCCAGCAAAGTCAAGTTCATGGCCATATGCTCATACTCAAGACTCAATGACTTTATAACATCAAGAAAGAATGACCCAAAGCTTTCGCAAACTCTGATATCAACTTCTTCTTCAGTATGTCAAAGTGATGAAGTTATGAATTTATGAAGAAATACGAACATAAAGTCAAGCTTTCAAGATTGCAACAAGTATGAGCTTGTCGGCCCGAAAGTCACAAGTACACAAGATGGTGAAAAATCACAAGATGGTGATTAGAGATTAAATTTGGCTGATGATCTCAAGAAAGCTCAAGATCACATACAATGACAATCTTAAAGAAACAAGCTCAAGCCACAAGTCAAAGATCACCACATAAAGATGCAAGATAAAATATCAACTATTACACAAAAAAGGACTCAAGATCAAGACAAAAGGCTTCAACAATTAATGATCAAGGTCATAAGGAGGGATCTCTATGATCACCCCTTAAGGGGGGATTGTTAGAAATACATAAAGTGTTGATCATTTATGAGATCTCAACGATCGTCCCTTAGGGGGAGATTGTTAGGAATTCAGTTTTTAGTGAAGTGGTGATCATTATCGATCTCATGAGCCTTTGTAATAGTTAGACAATTTTATGTAATTATTAGGAAGCTAACCGGGCCAGCTTATAGAAAGCCTAAGGAAAGCCTGGTTAGCCCACACTCTTGTAACTATATAAACCCTCTCCACACATGGAGAGGGTGTTGGTTGAATCATTTTACACACATAATTAGTGTGTTTTTCATATGTTTCTCCCATCCATCTCTCTTTCTCTAACTTTCTCTCTCTAGTCTTATTTTGTGTGAAATATAAGAACCTATAAAAACGTTAAAAAGTATACTTTTTGATCTAAACCAAGCAAAAAAATGCATATGCACACGATCTAATCATGCCATGAGCTCTGATACCAATTGTAGGATATTGGATATCATAACACAATGAAGATGGTTAGGGTTAGCCAAATCTTAAAGAGAGAAAGACTAGAGAGAAAACTTCTAGTAAGAGAAAGTAAATGCTTGTATTATGAAATGACCAACCACCTCTTCCATGGGATGGAAGAGGCTTATATAGTGTTACACAAAACCGGCCCATAGGCCTTGTAATGGGCTTACACGTGGGCTTTAATACCTGACTCATTACCGTATGTCATACGATTAACTTCTAACTACGAGCTAATACATTGTAAAATACATGGGGTAACCTATTATTTTTCTTAAACGTAACACAAAGCCTCCACGAAACAAAGATCAAAAGGTGTTTCTTAGAGGTTGTTGGAGTGATAGAGAAAATGAAGCTGAGGACAAAACCAATGATGAAACTTGTCTCATGGCTCAATCGTCAAATAAGGTAACTCTTGACTCTTCTCATTATAGTGATAATGCTTCTTCTTTTGATGACGATCGTATACAAATTGATTATGATAACTTATGTGAAATTAGCTTAAAAATCATCACCAAAAATAAAATTTTGAAAACTAAAAGAGAGCTTTTTGTGACAGCCGTGATTTGAGTAGGTTAGTCATACCTTTAGAGTTGGCTAAGTGTCTATACGTGTTATATGTGTGTGCTATGTGGCTTTATTTGTGTGCAAGATTATCATTCTGAGTGTTCATCTCATTTTATAATGGGTTTGAGATATTCAGGGTTATTTCTATTTTGTTCATGTGTAGTGACAATGGAAATGAGTGACGTGTTTGCATGCATTGCTACGTCAATCTGTGGATAATTATGTGTTGGATTGTTATGGAAAGTATGGCATAATGGAAGTGAATTAGGTTCGTGAAATATGAGAATTAGTAATGAACTTTTTAAATATAGAAAGTATTTTTGGAAATGAAAGTTATAAATAGAAAGTTAGTATTTAGTTTTTCATGTAAAAGGTTTATTAATTTTATCAAGGCTTTTGTAGGAAATTAAGGTAATGTAAATATAAGTATAATTAATAATAAAAAAATAAAATAAATATATATTATATATATATGGGGGGGTTGCTGATTGGTATAGGAGAAAAAGAAAAAAAAGCATTTTTTTAAGTAAACTAAAGTTGAGTTGGGCTAGGATTTGTAAACCATTATCTCTAAGTATATTAGCCCTAAACCTAAATTTTAATCCCATTCCTTCTCCCCCTTGTGTGAGCCGTTGACCCCTCCCCCTAAAAACAAGGAGAAACAAAATTTTGATCAAGAGCTAGCCAAGAATTGTGGTGTTAGGATCTAGTAATCAAGAGGTAAGGTTTCTAACCAAGTTTGAATTCTCATTTAATGTAACAATGAATGTGATGGATCATAGGGTTTCTAATATTTCTGCAATTAATTAAATTATGATCATCCCAATGCATTTAGGGATAGGTGGGGGTCATGTTCATGCAAACGGTAGGGTTAGATTCTTGTTAATTCATGATTTAGGGTTTGGCATATTTGTGGGTCATGTTCAATGAATGATATCTTGATGATAGAAACGTGTTTTGAGGTATTTCCGGTGCCTAAATTGTAGTTCAGAGAGTCTACTTTTTAAAAAGCCTGGCCTCGAACGATTTTGAGTTAGGGAAGTTAGTTAAATGGTCGTTGCAAGAAAAGTTGTCAAAACAGTAAATACGGGTCAGATTTAGGTCAGAATTATAGAGGTAAAACCCCTACTTAAAATTCTAATTAAGGTTAGAAAAAACACAAAAGTTAAGTTCTATATGTCTATTCACTTTCCTAGAAGTTTTAGCTTCTGATTAGTTGTCTAAGTATGGTTAGTAAGGTCAAACATTTTAGTGTGCGTTTAGATCCGAATTTGAGTAATTTAAAAGTTGGAATTTATTTGGGGCACTTAAGTATGGGAATAAATTTGTGGAAAAATAAGGTAGATAGTAAACTCATAAAAGTTTATGAATGATTTTATTGGGAATTTATGAGGGTTAGTAGGTATGGTTTGAAAAATTAGAAAGTGTCGCTAAAATTCTACGTTTTCAGGTAAAATGTAGTTAAGTAGACTTATGAGTAAATGAAATAGGTAAAGTTGGGCATTGATTAATGTTGAAACTAACCTTTAAAATATATAAATAAATATATAATACTTATAAATATATAATAAGGATAATTATCAAGAAAATCAAAGAAACCAGAAGTAGTATAGAATATTCTCGGGTCGTTTATCCCCCGCGAGGAGTGAATTGGAAAGTCGAGAGTCGGATTGACATTTGATGATTGAATGGAAGAGATTTGGATTGGATTTCTAAATCTACGGAGAATTTAATGCAATCTACTCTAAAAATGAAAAGGGCACACAAAATTAAGCTAAAAAACGATAACGGTAATCTAAAATTTTTGACTAAAAACCCTAAATTTTCAAAAATTAACCTAAAATGATTTTTTTTCACTTTTAATAGACTCTAATTAACTAAAAAGTAAGATTAAAGAAAATTAGAATGAAAACGGAGTTGATTTGAGCTTTAAAACACAAACAACGTGAACGGGAACGAATCTCGTTCTTTAAAAAAACGAAATTTTGCAAAAATGACCCTACGAAAGTTCTTCTATTTTTCCTATGTGCAATATGACAAAAGAAAATTTTCTAAAAAAGAAATTATATTTTTTTGATTTTTATTTAATTTTTAATAATTAAAAAACAGTTTTAAAGAAAATAAATGATAAAAAATAGTAAACAAAATGGGAAAAATCCCAAAAAATACAGAAAAGTAGTTTAAAGTGTACTGGATTTAGGAAAAATAAAAGCTAGAAAAGTAGGCTTATAAATAAGCCGAAATAAGCTGAAACAGCTTATGGGCTTATTGGGCTAAATAGCCCTTATATAATAAATTGTGCAAATCACTACCGGACGAGCTATTGTAGCATACCGGTAGTGAGTGTGTTATAAATGTTGGTTGATGGGGTTGAGGTCCCAAGTTCGAGCCTTGCTCACTTGGGGCCTCCTCTAATCCCAACGTTTTTGTGTTTCATTTTTTTACAACTTTTTAGATAAGCTGAAAATAAGCAACTTTAAAAAAGACAAAAAAATTTAAAACTAACAAATAAGCACGAAATAAGCTGAAAAATGTGGCAGTTTGCTAATTTACACTAAGACCTAAGTTAAGCTAACAGTTGGTTATTTAAACACTAATAAGCTAATGAAAATGAAAGATAAGCTAAAATCAATAACCCACTAAACCTAATAAGCAAAATGAAGACACAAATAAGCACAAAGGAATAAGCAAATAAGCCAGTTATAGCTAAAAAAAAAGGACAGAAATGCTATTTTACTCTAAGGTTAAAAATAAGCTAACTGTTCCTAGTCCTATGGCTAAATAAGATAGAGTCTAAACTAAATAAGCAACCACAGAAGGGCTAAACTACTTAATAAGCAAATTCAAACACAAATAAGTAAAGAAATGGGCAGATTATGGCAAATTTACTCTAGGCTTAAAGGCTAAAAAGCAAAAAAATGGCCTTTTTTATGAACAAATAAGCAAGGGTGAAAGTGAAATAAGCTAGGACAGAAAAGCACTAAAACCTAATAAGCATAAGCAGACATAAATAAGCAAAACAATATAAAGCAGGTAAGCACAAAAGCTTGAAAATTTCAAATAAGCCCAAGGGCCAAAACCGCAGGCCAAACAGTCCCTAGGGTCACTTTTGGCTTAAAAATAAACCACTTAGAGGGCTCCTTAGGCTTAAAAGCTTATATGGGCTTAAAGCTCAGCTTATGAGCTATCTAAAAAAGCAAACAGATAAAACTTTGGAAATCAAATAAGCCGCTAAAATGGCCGATGAAAATGGCTGTTTGCACTAGGGCAATTTTACAAAGAAAAAGGGACAATAAGCTAGCTTAAAAATAAGTTACAAAATAAGCTCAAAACTTAAAACAAGGGTAAAACAGATGAAGTGTAGCTCCTAATCAGCTTATATTCAAAAAGTTAAAGGCTAAAAACAATTTAAAGCTGCTGATTTTTTAAGATCAAAATGGACAGTTTTGCCTTATGAAAAGACTTAACAAAACTTGACAGAATTTGACTAAATTAAAAACTAACCTAAAGACACTTAACTAAATGCATTTTGACACTTAAAGGGACACAAAACAAGATTTAAAACAGGCTTTTAAAAGCTTAAATCAAATAAGCTATGTTGACACAGTTTTGGACCAACAGTTTTCAAAGACACATGAAAAGACTTAAAATATAACTAAAAGACTTAAAAACTTTTTGAAAATGACTCCAAACAACTTAAAGCAGCCTTCCAAAGATGGCCAAGGTGACCCAAAGGTTTATAACCCAAACTGACCCACTTTGGGCCCTTGTGCCAAACACCCCTTTAGTTTGCTAAAATCAAATTATAAACTAAACTAGGTTGATTTGAGTACAACTATTTAAAACAGATAGCTAACATGGAAAGTTAAGCAATAATAAGCAAAGTACAATAGCAAATAAACACTTAAATGGGTAAATAAGCAATAAGTTATAAAAGCTTATAACTAGGCAGTTTTAACATAAAACTCAAACAAATGACTTCAAAACAACAAATAAGCTTAAATAAGCATGAAAGATCACAAATAAGCAAGAAAAACAACAAATAAGCACAAATAAGCTAATGAACAGTGAAAATAAGCCAGAAATGGGAAATGGAAAACTTACAAGCCCCTTGCATAAACAGGGTAAATTAAGCAATCTACAAGCTTTAGCTTGTTAAAAAGATAAGCTAGTAGGTCTATAAGCACTTCCATTTTTTTGCTTATCTTCTATAAAAGCTGAGGTGATTTGAGGGATATTTTTGTTTTGGTTTTTATAAAATTTTTCTTAAGTTTCTTTAGATTTTTCTTAAAACAAATTAATACAATGTTAAGGTAAACAGAATTTAAGCTAAAACTAAAATTGTATTAATTAAAAACAGGTTACAAGATTTTTTAAAAGAACAAGCTAACTATTACACTAGGTTAAAAACTACTACTTAAAACTCAAAAACTAACTGTCAAATGGCTACAAGAGGTCCTATATTTATACTACTCGTAGGAAGATTCTAGGAGGTCTCTTGGTGTGCTTCTTTAGAGAGAGGCTTCAGCTTGTGCTTGTTGTGTGAGTGAAATCATAAGCTCATCATAGCCATTGATTAGGAGTGTTGCCTAAGAAAATTCATCACGACCCTTGATGAATTTGTTGCTTTCCTTTATCCAATGGTGTGGAGAGGGATTGCCAGCGTGTAAGAGGCCATGTGGGGGGTGGGGAAGGGTTTTAATTAGTTTTTAGCAGGTATTAGGGGATTGCCAGGATGGCAAGAGTCCATGTGGGGTGGGGAAGGGTTTTAATGAGTTTTTGGCTGGGGGTGAACAGTAAACGAGGAGGAGGGGATAGGGAAGCGTGAACAATGCAGATGGGGATGGGTTGGTTTATGGCGGGAAAGGAGGTTGTGCAGGGGTAAATGTTTGAAGTTTTGTCAACTTGAGTCCCCCATCTTGTATGGAGTAATTGCATGTGAGGTCCTTTTGGTGATATAACTTTGGGAGTTGGCAGTTTTGCCCCCCAAAGTTATATAGAGTTATTACACAATTCGTCCTTGTGGTGTGTAACTTTTAGGGTTTGGCAGAAATGCCCCCCAAAGTTATAGTTGGGCTTTTGGTGGGTTGTTTGGGCCGGTTATAGAAATAATGGGTATTTAGGCTATTTTAATTTACTTGGGCTTATGGTCTTCGTGCAATATACTAATGGGCTTATCCGGCCCATTAGATGGGTTCGGGTGGGCCCATTAAGTATTCTTCGGTTTACGGCTTCGGGTTTGACCTTTGACTTTGACGGGTTGACTTTTTGACTTGATTTTGACTTCATCACGCTCTTTCTGTTTCCGTGCTCGTTTATTGTTGTTTTGGCTTCGATTTTGTCCTTTTCTTGATTATCCGTTATCTGCACAATATAAGTGAAAACATACAAATACAATGTATTTTTGGTATGTTTTTGGTCATTTAAGTCCGGTTTAAATGGAAAAACGGTATTTGTAAATAAGCACATACCAAAATCCCCCATACTAAGA